>ML786241.1:61457-71590 GCA_009831015.1 Picea engelmannii | reverse complement strand
AATGGTGGTCATTCATGGATTTTTATAGCCAAGCATTGGGTTATTATGCAACCTCTTTAGAATGTGAAAAGGGGCTCTTTAGGGCTCAATTAGGTCTTTGACCAGCCCACCATGAGGATTGAGCTCGGATTTGGTGTCAAATCATCTTGGGAGCTGATCCATTAGTGGTTGGGAGGCCGACCAATTTCAATAAATGCGTCGTTTAGCAGGCGCACGGGTTTTTCGCCCAACAGTCGCGCCTTGTGCACATATGCGCGCTTTGTACGTTGTTGTTACGCGCATACACGCGCGCACCCAAATGATGTAAAGCGCCTTTCAAATTTTTTGGTCATTTGTATAGTTTTTTGACCCTTTTGCAATGCTGAGGAATTAATCTTGTGCTATGAATGACTTTTTTCCTGTTTTGACGATGCGGAGTTCTTGTCGCCATGTGCGGACGAAATTTCAGTGATAACAGTTGGCTAATCCCTTTCAACATCGGAAAAATCTAACTCAAGCCTCTACAAGCACAGAAGGGGGCAGCCAAGAAACCAGCCCTCCTCCAAATAATCCCTCATCCGCGAACGTATATATGGTTAGGGGTGATGCTTTCATAATGACTAGAGCACATGACTATAGTAAACCAAGCGCTTCTGAGAAGGGTAAAGAAGTTGATCTCCCATCTCTTCCTCTACAGATTGAGAATACATTGGGAGAAACAATGACACACATTCCAAAGGGTGCATTTCAAAAATCTTCTCACAACTCAAACGCAAGGGCCACCCAAAATTACTCTATGGTGGAAGATTTATCACAAACCCCTTGCACGATGTCTACTTTGGAGGTCCTCCAAAGTTGCCCTACTCAGAGGAAAGCCTTGTTAACTGCTTTGCGCTCGATCGAGACTTGTAATCTAGGCACCATCATGTTAGATACAACCGACTTAAAACCTTGTATGCCTTACCACATAGCATTTCAGATAGTAATGGCTCATCCCACGAAAAATTTTACTTGGAATATCTTCCGCACGATGGTCAACGAGGGCGCCTCGACATGCGTTATGTCGTTAGCATGTTGGAAGGCCATTGGCCATCCTTTTTTGTCTCCATCACCTACTCTCCTCACTGCCTTCGATGGTCATTCATTCCGACCACATGGCATCATTCATTCTTTCCCTATGCAGTTAGGAGGGAAAACCATGTGTGTTGAAGTAGATGTAGTCGACTCTCCCCTCGACTATAATCTCTTGTTAGGATGGAGTTGGACTTATGCTATGCAAGTTGTGGTTGCTACAGTTTTCCAAGTCTTGTTGTTTCCACATGAGGGTCAGATAGTGACCATTGATCAACTTTCTTTCTCCAGACCTGGCCCAGCTTTGGGGGCATCCACGGTCCCGATGATTGATAATCCTCAACCAGGTGTCGTTAACATAGGAGTTGTTTTGTGCCCATCCTTGATGGGTACCTTCAATTTCCCACCTCCTCACGACGATATCAAATTTGTATCCAATCACCATAAGGTTGAGATTTTTCAAGTTTCATCGTTTTGCACGACTTACTTTGAGGATCCTTGGATTCTTCCTTCCCCATCAGCCACGATGGATGAGACAGGGCACTCAGGCATGTCCATGTCCTTGTCTGCAACTGAGGTAGCGTACTCTTTAGTCCAGCAAGCTTCAGCTAACCCTGATCCAACTCCTGCAAAAGAGTTAGATCCACTTCTAGAGCCTATTTGGGCTCAGGGTTCTCTCACTAACATCAAATCGTTAGACTAGTCTTGCCTTCTGACGAAGTAGTAATCGAAGCAATGACTAGTCCAGACAAACCTTGGGAGGATCTTCATCACAGATCATATTTTCTCTTAGAGTTAAGCCGAATCGAAGCAGGAGAATTCACCATTACCATGACGGGAGATCAGCCATGTCCTATTAATCTCTTAGCTACACGAGAAATTTATGTTGAGGGCAATATGGCGACTATCGCTAAAACTATACCCATCAACATCTCCCGAAACCCTGGCGTCGTGGAGAATGTCTTCATCAGAGCATATTGCTCCCCATAAGAGATTCAAATTTACACGGATCTTTTAAAATAATTTTGTGATGTTTTTGCCTGGTCTTATGAGGAAATGCTAGGTATTGATCCGAAAATAGTTGAACATGAAATCACAACGTATCCTAATGCCAAGCCTGTTTGACAAAAACTTCGTCCAGTCAATCCCAAGAAAGTAGAAGCCATCAAGATTGAGGTTGAGAAATTGCTAAAGGCAGGTTTTATTTATCCTATCCATTTGACTCAATGGGTGTCAAATCCTGTGCCAGTCAATAAAAAACAAGGCACAATTCGTGTATGTACCGATTTCTGTGATTTGAACAAGGCATGTCCCAAAGATCATTTTCCAACACCATTCATTGACCAGATCATTGATGAATGTGTCGGTTGTGAAGCCTTTTCTTTCATGGATGATTTTTCAGGATATAAGCAAATCCAAATCAAACCCGATGACCAACATAAAATGACATTTATTTGTTCGTGGGGTACATTCACATATCGAAAGATGCCTTTTGGCCTTAAAAATGCTGGAGCCACATTCCAATGGGCCATGTCTTTTTCTTTTCATGACCTCAAGCATATATTCGAGGCCTATCTAGATGATTTAGCATCATGCTCTCTCAAGCGAATGGATCATCCCACACACCTTAGACTAATCTTCGAATGCTGTCGCTACTTTAGGATTCGCTTGAATCTAAACAAGTGCAGCTTCTGCGTAACGTCAGGACGATTGTTAGGTTTCATCGTATCAACAACAGGTATCATGGTCGATCCTCTTAAGGTGGAGGCAATAATCAATTTTCCCCCACGCACATTCCTACAACTTCAGAGTCTACAAGGCAAGGCGAACTTCTTATGACACTTCATCGCCAACTATGCCAAAATCACCAAGGGATTTATGCGTTTACTAAAGAAATATGTCCCTTTTTTCTGGGACGAAGCTGCTCAATGCTCTTTTGACGCATTAAAACATGCCCTCACAACCACACCTCTACTATGGCCACCTAACTATAACAAAAATGACATAAAAATTACATATGCAAATAAAAAAACACTACAAAGGTGGAGACTTACCCATCTCCCCTCGCTCCTCACCAGGAGGCACGGGTATCTCAGGATCTCTAGAAAAATCTATCCCTGCATATGGGTAGTCCTCAATCACAGGGATCTTTCATGATAGCCATGCAAAGAAATAATCGTCGAAGGGCTCAATGGTCCTTCCACCACCCTGTCGCGGCAGTAATATTGCCCATCTACACACTGCAAGGAATGAGGCCTGATGTCCTCGTACTACAACCCGAGGACTAAAACTCGGAACTCTCTCAAAAAATAATGAACACAAGATGGTCCCAAACCCAAAGTTCCTATGTGTCCGCTGTCGAAAATATGTCAATTTCCTCTTCATGCACTCGAGCAGTGTGGTACTCCAATCAAAAATTTGTGCACTCAATCACTGGATGGAACAGTTCATCTATGCGCGAGACGCCTGATGCAAGGTTGTTGAGCCGATAATCCACCCAATCAGTAACAATATAGTCTATAGCACTAAGCTAGTAATATTACTAATAGGTACCTGGGAGCCCACACGATCAGTCCCAGCCTCACAATGCTCGGCTATCAATTCCGAGATCTTGCTCGGTCCTGCAAGAAACATCTGGAAGTTGACTAGTTCCCCTCTCCTTGAGAGGCCAATTAGAAAGTAGATATCCTCGGTGGTGGGCACCAGTGATTGCCCCTCTAGCATAAAAGCCTTAGCATCAGGGTGCCAGTAATCAATCAAGGCATTCATTAGCCTCGGTTGTGCGTGCATAAATGGACATAGAAATAATTTTAGTAAACCGCATTGCATTAACATAGCCACGACATTCAGATCTGCTGCAACCAACTCACTGATTGCCTCATGCTCCCTTTCCCTCCACTGGACATACATCCTGCCAACACAACAAGGTGAAGGAGGGTCAGTACTTGCTTTTTGGTTTTCTTTTCACTACAAAAGGGGGGTACACATGGGCTATAGAGGTGATAGTCGTGTGTACACGCGGGAAGACTTTACTCTGCCCAAATGTACATGCATCCTATCCAGAGACAGCCTATCTGTACCTAGGGCCGACCTTTTTAAGGTCGACGCCCACCCAAAAAACAAACTAAAAGACGAAATTGAAGTATTGAATAGCTATATAAGGGAGTTTGTACTTACTTGGTCCAAGCATAAGTTTGTTTCGTCCACTGTAGCTCCCGGAATCATTGTTTTTGGCAAAGGGGGTCTTTTGGCTCCATAGTCAATTTCCAAATCAGCAATGGTGATAATGAGCTGCCAACTTCTATTTATAGACTTTTTGGCCTCTTTTTGTCACTTTTTTGGCCTCCCTTATCAGTTTCTTTATACCAAAAACCATTTAGAGTGATTCAGGAGTTATATGGGAGGGATTTGATCGGGTATTGCGACATTTTTTTTGAGTTTTGAGAAAATATTGACGGTTCATAAAAAAATTCAAAAACCAACTTGAGCATATAGGTTAGGTTACCACCCCGAATTTTGCACCTCGTTGTCTTTTTCCTCTGCTATAGGATCGTTCCCATCAAGTTGTGACAGGAAACCATCATATTTTCTTTAGAAGTGTCACATCTTGGCGGTAGAGCTTACCAGAACATGGATGCCCTAGGTAGGTCCTGGTTGCATTATGGTGTCCATGTCGTTTCTAAAAACACTGTAGGCTCGGGAGTCCATATAGTCTTTCCTGAATATGAGTTTGAGCCTCATTTGCATGATTCTTTTTTTCTCTTTGTTTCACCCTCAGGAATCCCAAAAATAACGGGTCTCCTTTTAATCCCTTTTCAGACCCTCTAAAAATGAAAATATTGTCGAGTGATCTTGTGGCCTTTCACGCTCGTTAAACTGGAATTTGAAGTCACATCTCTTCGGCGGTAGTTTACGCCTTTTTCGTTTCGGACGGTCAACTGTATGAACAAAGGTATACTCTATCGAATTCCCATTCTTTAGAAGAGTACTCTCAGGTATAATTTTATTCCTTTTTCGGTCTTGAGGGACTAAATTTACGAAAAAGAAACCCCCATGGAGTCCATAGTTAAGCTCTTTTCAGACTCCCTAAAATTGAAAAGATCACCGAGTGACCTTATTCTTTCACACTCATTAAATTGGTCCAGAAGAATATTCCTGATGGAGTCCATAGTTAATCTTTTTTCAGACTCCTTAAAAGTGAAAAAATGGTCGAGTGATCTTGTCCTTGTCACACTCATTAAAATGGTTTTGAATTGATGTCTAATCAATGCTAGTTTACCCCTTTTTCAAACCGACTAGACTATTGTCGAAAAAGGTACCCCAGGAGAGTCTCCTTTTATTCTTTTTCAGACTCTCTAAATATGAAAAACCACCAATATTACCTTCTTTGGGCTCGTTAAACTTACATTGAAGGATGTTACCATTGTGTGCTCTATCAACCACATTTGCATACCTTATCCACCAGCCTTGTGACAGTTTTATTCTGCGTCTTAACACCTTTGGCCGCCAGAGGATTTTCCCCGAGTATCATTTTACCAGAACATCAGTCTTGTCCTTGTGCCTTGAGCTTCTATGTTTGCAGTACTCGTTCCTCCATTATAATGTAATATTCCTTTATTCTTTTTCCAAAATTAACGAAAAGAACAAAAAACATCAAATATACCCCAAAAAGAGGATGGGAAAAGTATTTTCTTTATTCCAAGCATGATGAGTCGGCCTTGGATAAAGCACATTCCTCCACCGTTTGGTTATTCTTCCAAACATATGGAGAGTTTGTGTTGCCTCCTACTTCGTAGACTTATGATTAACATATATGCTACCTGAGTCTTATCACTTATCATGCTATTGTCCAAGGGAAGTTTTTCGCTAATCCTGAGTCGACCCTTATGAAAAATGTCCCTTGTCCTCATACCCGTCCATCCTGAACGTCCAATCAAGTCCTTGTTCGAAATCAATGAAGCCTTCAGTCCGGTCATCAAGATTATCAAGTCCATGACCGACGAGCCATCAAAGACCTCTGGGTAGTGTAGTCATACACTCATATTACACTCCTTCCTGAGTTTTAGAAGATTTTGAATTTGTTGCTCGAGCTCTGAAGTCCAGCCGTCAGGCCAAATCAGCTTCTGGAAGATGGATACTCTATATGTATATCTTTCTGATTTCGAGATGTAGCTCCGCTGTGTATTATTCGTGGCTACTCTTTGTAGTTATTTGACATGGATATACAGTGTATTTGATTGGTAGCCATGGTTCTATTTTATCCCGAGCATGAGTATGCCCACCTTGGTGAGACATTTTTTATTTCACAGATGGCACCTCTTGGTTCCTGATCCTTGGGTTCAATCGTTTGGCACATCAGTAAAGATTGGTAATGTATTTCGGCCATCAGATGCTCTTCTGACCTCACACATTAGGGGGCATCTGTTATAACCCTAAATTGCACCACACATGCTTACCTAGCATCAAGCCAACTCATATCCCTTCTTTTCCAAAACTCTGTTGAACAACTCTTTGAAAATCCTCTTGTGTAAAGGCCCATGCGCCCTAACCCATTACTGCACGCGTGTACACGCTGGCTGACTCACAACAGCCCACATGTACCTACCAGAACATGAAAAAAGGAAATTTGTCGATGGAACAAAAAGCTATGGGTCAGTTAACTGAAACTCCCGGCCATGCATGGCCAAGGGTTCGTCCAAAACCCTAGCTCCTTCTAGCCTATAAAAGAAGGAGTAGGGGTACCATTTGGAGGAGAAAAAAATATAGCAAAGAAACTCTGCCCATTTACGTAATCCATTGTCCCAACCCTTTAGCCGTTCCTCATGCCAAAGGATATTTAACGCAAAGCAGTTGAAGGACAAAAGAAGAGGAGCCCAAGATCAGGTTCAAGGAGCGGTGGCCGGTCTCATCTTTTGTAAGTTGATTCACTTTATGTAATAAAAATAATGTTTTTCCCGTCCCAATACATGAGATATCTATGATTCGATTGGTTTATGTTTGATTTCTAACCCTTGAGTATAGAAGTAGCATGCATTCATAGTTGTTGTTTGTCTTAAGTGTAGGTCATCTTTGGAAGGAGCAGCACAAACAAGTGATCAAGCACAATGGAGGATCTACATCGAACATTGGTAATAAGGTAGGTGGTCCTTTTCCATGCATTTAGTGAGAAAAAGGGGTTTAAATCTTGGGATGTAGGTAAAAAAGTAGTTTCTATTAGGTCAAATCTGCATGCAGCGTCTTACCCTAACTTGCTAGTCCGTAGGGTGTTTTTCCCAACAACAGTATGGGCGTGTAGGCATTGGATGCCAATCAAAAAGTTTTACGCACCATCATTTTTTTACCAAGGAGGATGCTTAGTTTTACGCACCGTCATTTTTTTACCAAGGAGGATGCTTATGGCCGTGTGGATTTGAAGTGAAGCGTTTCAACCTCCAACCTCCCCTCCACGTGCATTCGAAGTGTTGGCCATGATTTCCATGGAGAATATGAAACGATTGCTTCTATCCGACAGAATTCATTAAGGTGGCCATGATTTCTACTAGGGTGAATGATTGGAAATAAGTACATGATACATTTAAGAACCTGCGATGGTACACATGGATGTCGTTACATTTCAAAACTTGCAATGGGAGGAGTGGATATAAGTAGATTTTAAATTTGAATACCTGTTTTTCAATTACACTCTAAAACCTCGAATGGTGAGGAGTATTTACATTTAAGTCATGTATGAATTAATTAACTTGCATGTTTCTTGATTGTTGAACCTTCATATTCCTTTCGTGGAATCGCTCACCTCTACCTGGATCATAATTCATTTATCGCTGGCCTATTGAAGCCTCGCTGGAGCATTCTTCTCTGTTTATGGTAAGCCTGCCCCGTCCTCTATTCATTTGCCTTTGTTTTGAAATACTTTGTTTCAATTGCATGTGTTTCAGTGAATAAGTTACAATTGCATTTCAATTTTCATGCTATTACACATCAAGCAAGGAGAAAGGAGAGTGTTACTGTGCATCAACAAAGGAGTGAGTGTGCATCAACAAAGGATAGAGGAGGTTCATTACCAATTCTTTCTTGTCCAGACTTACAAACTTCCATTTCATTCAGGGATTTAGGTAAATCATCCCTTCCTTTCAATTTAACCTATAAATTTTTGTTCTACCTCTCTCATGTAATTCAGTTTCACATTTTTGTTTAGCCTCTCCTGTAATACGGCCTGATCCTTGTGATATTAACTTTTTTATTAAAAGGTAAAAGGGTAAAAAGGTAATTGTTGTGATCTTAAGTTTTAAAAATGTAAAACTTGCATGATGATTTATTATAAATTATTAAAAAATAATGATAAAACAATTTCTATTTTGTTGTGAAATTTGTCTATTTTGTATGTTGTGACTTGTCAAAAGAGTTTCTAAGGGAAAATGAACATCAAGGAAAAATTTACTCACGCACAATTCTAGAAGGCTGGAAACCCACCATTTATGACTCCTGCCACTGCAATATATCCTAGAGTCGCCATCTCACAGAGGTACCACCGCATGTTCCAGCCCACGTGAATGTATAGGTATCATAGTCATTGTATTTCTATCCTGATATTTAAACCGATCGATCGAATGTCGGGTGATGTTAACCCCAACTTTCAATGTCTAATTTGTTTATTTCTACTACATTAACAGGGTGGACCCCGAACACTCTAGCTGCCTATGAACCTCCAAGATCCCCGGATAACCACACTATAGTTTTCACTTTGTTCAAAGAGAATGAGAGGTTTTTCTAGTAGTAATGATCTTGGACCACCGTTGAGCGTTGTTTTTTGCTACATCAAGGATGATACTAATGACCAAAATGATAGCAATGAATCGATCAACTCGGCACTGGATGGACATAGAGCAAGAAGAACAACAATGAATGAAATAAAGAAAATTTCAGGCAACCTTGAGTTGTGTTTAAATAACATTGTACAGTGAGGAATCATTGGAATATTTTAAAATCCAATTCCTATCAGTGACATAAATACTTAAAATTGGTAGATATTTATTATTCTTATGTATAATTTGAATAAAATTTAACGTACTTTATGTAGGGTTGTTGGATAGGACGACAGCGCTGAGATGTTTGATTGTTTTAAAATCTAGTTCCTATCAGTGATGTAATATTGGAAAATATTATCATTGATTTAATGTTGGCAAATATTATATATGGTATAGAATTTGAATAATGTTTTCAGTGGGATTTTTTTTTGGATATGACCAGAAGACCAAAACCATGTGATTTCATCATAAATATAAATATATGGTATTTTCCCTTTTTTCCTATGTCTTTATAAATTGGACAACCATTCACATTACGTTATGATTTGAATCAAAAATAAACAAACTCAAGAAAGGAAGGATATGCAGAGCTAGCAATCCACTGTCCACCTTTATCATTTTAAAAACACATTACAAATAAGTTTATGGAAGGAACAACATAGCAATGACAATAGAAACAGATATGGAGGTGATCTGATTGATCTAGCAGTGAGCAAATATATGGTCTCTGTCAATTCCGAAAACCTTTTCACCTTAGATTCCAAAATCAAGACTTAAAGCTTACCTCATTGTGATTAAATTGACAACTATAAAATGAATTTGTTTGCATATATTGAAATAAACAGGTTATCATTATTAGGGTTAGGGTTGATTAGTGTAGTTATTATTAATATACAATGGTGTTAATTGTGTTTGTTATTATTAATTAATAATAATAATGTTTATTGTTAATATTATTAATATTATTATATATTAATAACCACATTGATATATAATAATATTTTATTAAATTCTTAAATAAAGTATTAATAATACTTTATTAATTAGTTATTATTAGTTATAATTATATTTATTAAAAAAATAGTTATTATTTTATTGTTATTATACATATTGTAGTAATAATTATTAATTAATAATGTTTGTTGTTATTGATAGTGTTTTAAATATCATGTTTAATGCTTCTACATTCAAAACCAATATCTTCTATGTGAATTAGGATTAGGGTTAAGACAATATGCATATTTATTTTTATTTTACATATTATAAAATTTATATATT
>ML786241.1:2790-49299 GCA_009831015.1 Picea engelmannii | reverse complement strand
GTTGAAACAAAATTTGAATTGGGATGAGTGCATTGATCAACAATGGAAAACTTGTTTCTTCATATTTAATTCCAATGACTTGTATTCAACATATGTATTCATTCAATATTTTGAACAATGTGAGAATGGATGTGGTAGGTGTACGAATACTCATTTGGCATATGTTTATGTCAGTGGTTCCATTTTATTAAGAGATACTATAAGGGAAAAGGTATATGGTGACTAACCTTGGCTATCACGGGTCTTATATATTTATGCCCTTGACTTATAGATTCAATTCATTTTTAATGTTTCCAAGCCTCTTGTACAAAATTTCTCTTTTCAAATCGACTCAATTGTGCACCCTTATTAGTTGTTTCTTACTAATATTGACATCCATAGTTTGGGGGAGGGAATATGGTGTGGTAAATTATATTGCATATTATTATATAATATATATTATATATATTATATATATAATATATAATATAAAATGAAAATAAAACAAACAAAACTTATTTCAAATCCCAAATAGAAGCACTTGTGCGTAGGGCACTCACACACACTACTCACGCACACCAGTCACGCACACTACTCATGCACACCAGTCCCACTGATTTCCACCACATGTGGCCAGAGCACTCACGCACAGTCCGGGAATTGGACACGGCCAGTCCCACGCATTTGGAGCACAGGAAGGAAGCTAGGGCACGGGTAGAGGGAGAAAGAGGAGAAGGAGGGAGAGGTGCACGGGTGGAGGGCACGCAGGAGGAGGCTAGGGCAGATGAATTTTCAGAGGGCACACAAATTTGAAGAGAATGAAGGTAAGCAATGGAATTTTTCTCAGAGCAGGTCGGATATTTGTTTTATTACTCTGCTCATTGTGTTTTATTACTGCAATTCTTATAGGGATTTTTGCAAGGTTCACACACCCCTAGTGCATCCCAAGAAATCAGTATATTTAAGGATTATATAGTGGTTGAGTGATAAGGAGATGGTGCTCTAGTGGATAAGTTAGTTTAGATGCATAAGGTTCTAAGAAAATCTTTCCAATCTTTAGACCTTCTATCGTTTGGCCATAATTCTATGAACTTCCATAGGACCCAAGATTTATATCATTCTAGTCCATATGGAATACAAGTAGAGCCAATATAGAGATTGAATCAACATCACTAGAAATTATGAAAACCCATAAGTGGAGTCCATTCAGAAGCAATAGATTTAGAATGGTCTTACACTTGCATCAAAATCATGGAATCCTTATTGATGACTTATGAGCTTTCTTATATAAAAGAAAAATTAGGGTGGGACACTTCCAATTCATGAACTTAGAGTATAAGTAGGGGGGCCAATCGAGGTCATGATCCCTTTAGTGATCATGAAAGCCATGAGGGGTTGGCATGAGAGGTGAAAATTTTGAAAAGTCGAGTTGATGAGAAATCATCTCACCTCCAAGAAATCAAGGGCATGCTACAACCTATGGGATCCAAGATAGAAAATCAAGGTAAAATCTCATTAAAAGAATAAGAACCTAGATAGAAAAAATATTATAAGTGTTGTAAATTGGGTTATGGACTAAGAAAGCAGGAGGATCTCACTTTCAATGGGATCATTGATAGAGGTAATGAGGCAAGGTGATGTAGGAGCATTGCCAAAAACAAGCGAGCATGGGGGCAAGCACCAACCCATTTTGGCACATGATAAATTGTTTGAAATGTTTTGAAGTTCGATACATCAAACGTAAATGAAACAATTAAGAAAGGATGTACTCGTAGATTGTAATCAGGCCTTAAGCATCCCGCTCTCATCTGAAGGACTAAGAGGCATTTGTGCTAGTAAATGTAAGTAGGTATCTTTGAATTCTTAGATTAGACAGTTTTAGGAGACGAAGGGAAAACGGATATAGACACCCTCACTTGTATCATTGTAACATTAGCAGCATTATCAATCGAAGAGAGCATAGAGAAGAAGAAGAAGAGAGCTATGTAAAGTAAAAACCCCATGTATAGAAGCTTCGGATTAATACAAAGATCTTTAGTTCAGACTCATGGTGTCCAATTGCTTTCTGTGTTTGTACATGTTGATTGATATATGCTTGTTTACTCTCTGTTATGCATTTTATTTGATACGTGAATGTATGATTTCATGTTAAATGTCTAAAATCCGAAGAGAGGGAGAGTAAAGAATCAGTTTCAATTGTTTCTCTATCTAAGCAAGAGTTTTCCTGCAAGGAGTGCAATGAAATTGTCCGCAATGTGTGCATTGACAGAAGTCAGAGTTCATCTCTACAAGCTCAGGAGGGATAACATTGTTCTCATTCTCGCAGAAGTTCAAGTTAAGAACAGGAGCCGTGTAAGGAGTGCGCAGGCCGAGTGAAGTCTCAGTGTTTGCAACCTGAGAGAAACTGTTGAAAGATTGTTGTCATAGGGAGTGCGCAGAGTCGAAGAGGTTCAAATACTTGGAAGTATTTGCAGAATTTCCGCAAGGAGAGCGCGCAGGAATTTTACCTAAAGGACTCGAGGTTTTTTCAATCAAACTTAGGAGGGATAGGATCTTTGAAGCTGTCGAAGAAAATCTCAAGAGGGCTAGTGCCTTGAAGTGTCGAAAGAAGGCACAACAACATTGGTTTGCGGGTGGACCAGTATCATGAAGGCATGCTTGCTCATTTCATAGGAGTGTTAAGGAGGAATTGAACGGTCAGAAATCTCTGAGGAGAATTCACGAGGTTCCGAGAAACATCAGATCTTGCAGAGAAGCAAGAAGGTTACGGTGAGTGTTTTTCTAAGTGCAAGCTTGGGAGAAATCAGGCCTTAAGATTGAACCAACAGGGGCTGTTGGATCACTCATGAAATCGCATTTCGGGGTTTCGTGAGTTGGAGAATTGAAAGCCTTGCCTCAAGATTCGCGAGGTCGCAAAAGGCGAAGTCCTGAAGGGGCGAAAGGGTTTGTGTGGGCCAGTTATTGGTAAAACACATCGGAACTTGGTATTTTGAGGTTTCGTCGGTTGAAGAGATGAAGACTTACCATCAGGATTCGCGAAGTTGTGAAGTCCAAGAACTCCAAAAAGGCAGGAAGTTCCATCGTGGAACTTGCGTTGACGACGTGTTGGAATTTCAGCATTTTGGTATATCGAAGGATAAGAGGTCGAGACTTTTGTCCCAAGAGTCCTGAAGTTGCGAAACTTTGAAAGAATCTGAGTCGTTCACTGGAAGGAGGACACGTGTCGTGAGATCCTCTCTATCGGGGATTTAGACATCAGGGTTCAGAGAAGGAAGTCCGTCAACTTCGTGAGTGGTGAAGTCATGAGAAAATCGCAACTATCCATCAGAGGAGGACAGGTGGCAGAGATCTAGGGATCTCGTGAACTCGGAGGTTCGTAGGGTGAGAGCCTAAGATTTGGGTGCTCCAAGTCACGAAATCGCGAGCGAGGATAGTTGTCGGATCCAGTTCAAGAGAGGACCATTGGATCAGGAACCCCATCGCATTTCGTGCATTCGGGGGTTCAAAGTTTGAAAGGATTTGTTTTCGATTGCAAAAGTTGCGAAGTGCCGAGAGTCAAGGCATGAGTGTGAACGCATGGAATAACCACAAAGTGGTCCCAGGAAATAGACAGGAAGACACACATCACATAGTGGAAGGGGTCAACACTTCATTGACTCTTGCATATCGGGAATTCATGAAGTAAGAGCATGAGGGCTTGACGTTGAAACTTGCGAAGGTGTGAGAGGTGAGAGGAGCTAGCGTTAATCCTAGCCAGGGGTCGCACAAGGAAAGAGCTGACAGAGGAAGAGCTATACCCATTTTAAGATCTTGGGTATCGTGAGATTGGAGGGGAAGAGCCGAGAGTCATGACTCATGAACTCGTGAGAACGCAATATTGTGACAAGAGACCTTGGGCTAGGCCCTAGGTCATAGCGTTGTGGTAGCTTAGAAAAGGCGGAGCTCGCGCCTAGTGTTGTTTGCACAGAGGAGCTTCTGAAAGGACCTGTGGATTGATAAATCATGATTCCAGCAGGGAATCGAAAGAGCTGATCCAGCTCAGAGGAGACGAAGAATGATCCTGTGAGCGGATCTCAGCCCGAGGGCCGATAGGTCTGTGTCAGTTTTGGTATCAGAGCTTGACTCTATTTGTATATTTCAGATAGGGAAAGCGAGAAAGAAAATCTCATCCATGCTTCTGAGAAGAAGAGATAGACAAACACCCGATCCACCAAAGGAAAGGGAAATGCCAAGAGGAAGGGGTAGGAAGGTGCCAAATCCAGCCATGGAGAGAGAGATGCGTGACATATGCACCATACTTGAATACATGGAGATAAAACAGAGGCGCACAGCTAGTGCTGGAGATGTCAGTGATTTCGAAAGTGAAAATGAAGTTGGACATGAAGGAGAAGAAGTTACAGTAGAATATGCAGCAAATGAACGCCTAATTAGGGTTGTTGCAAGAATGGGTGCTAAGGCAAAAATGGATATTCCAGTATATGAAGGAAACCTGGATGCTGAAGAGCTTCTAGACTATATTAGAGGTCTAGACACATATTTTGACTATGAAGATGTTGAGGAGGAAAAAAAGTTCAAACATGTTGTCACAAGATTGAAAGGACATGCAACATTGTGGTGGAATGAGCTACAAGATGACAGACACTACAAAGGCAAGCAGAATATCAAGAGTTGGGATAGGATGATCATGAAGATGAAGGCAAAATTCATTCCCAGGGATTACCAAATTACTCTGTTTCGGAGAATGCAAAATTTGAGACAGAAGCTGATGACAGTGAAGGAATACACTAAAGAATTCTACAGGCTGAACATCAGGGCAGGTCATCATGAAAGTGATGATGAAAAGGTTGCCAGGTATATGAATGGTCTGATATACGACATTCAGGATGAGATGATCATGATGACCATCCGAATGGTGGAATATGCTTAACAAATGGCTCTAAAATATGAAGATAAGTTGAGCCAAAAACAAGGTCAAAGAGGCTGAGGCAGAAGTCAAGCCATAGGCAAATCAGTTGCCCAGGATAGAAATCATAAAACCAAGGAAGAGTGGAAGAAACCTCAGACTCAAACTGAGAGAGGTGGAAGCTCACAGAGAGGGTAGCATATAGAACAGAGAGGTTAGTATGTTGATGGAAACATTTCTCCTCATACCAGAGGTAGAGGAAGAGGAAGAGGTGGAGTGGTGAAATGCTTCACATGCGGAAAGGTCAGACATAAATCTTATGAGTGTCTAGAAAAAAAGAAAGAAGGTGGTGAAACTCACATCACCGAAGAACAAAGGTGAAACATTGAGGCAGAAGATGCTGAAGGAGGAAGGTCATTGATGATGAAAAAATTCCTCTTAACACCAGAGAAGGAGGTGGAGAGTTCGATGCAAAGCAACAGTCTTTTTCGAACCGCTTGCAAGACCAAAGATTGGGCATGCAAAGTCATTGTGGATAGTGGTAGCATAGATAATCTCATTTATATAGAGATGGTAGAAAAGATGGAGTTGGAGACTATTGAACATCCAAGTCCATACAGAGTTTCATGGCTACAAAAAGGACATCAGGTAAATGTCACTAAACAATGTTTAGTTGAATTTAAAATAGGTGGGTATAAAGATGAAATACTCTGTGATGTTATTCCCATGGATGTTTGTCATCTATTGTTGGGGATACTGTGGAAATATGACAGAAATATGATTCATGATGGGAGGAAGAACACATACACCCTAGAGAAGTATGGGAGAACTCACATGTTGCTTCCAATCAAAGATAAGGAGGTGAAACCTGAAATAAGAAACATTGTACTTCTCATGAGTGGGAAGGAACTTCTTACAGAGGTTAAGAAGAAGGAGGAACCACAATTCATTGTGGTTAGGAAGCCTAAAATTGTTCAGAAACTATTGGAAGAGTTTGTTAACATAGTAGTGGATGAACTACCTTGTTCGTTGCCACCGATCAGAAGTGTGAGTCATCATATTGATCTCATACTTGGAGCTAGTTTATCAAACAAAGCAGTGTACATATTGACGCTGCAGGAGAATGAAGAGGTCAAGAGACAGGTCTAGGACTTAATGGACAAAGGGTTGATTAGAGAAATCTTGAGTCTGTGTGTTGTTCTGACAGTACTCAATCCGAAGAAAGACGGAGCCTGGAGGATGTGTACTGACTCGAGGGAAATCAACAAGATAACCATCAGGTACAGATTTCCATTACCAAGGATGGATGATTTGATGGATTGTTTGAGTGGGGCCAAATGTTTTTCAAAGATTTATTTGAAAAGTGGATATCACCAGATTCGTATGAGAGAAGGTGATGAATGGAAGACAGCCTTCAAGACTAACGAAGGGTTGTATGAAAGTCTTGTTATGTTGTTTGGCTTAACGAACACGCCAAGTACTTTCATGAGGTTGATGAATGAAGTCCTGAAGGATTTCATCAGAAAATTTGTCATTGTGTATCTTGATGATATACTGATTTTCAGTAAAATAGAGGTAGAGCATTTGAACCATTTGGCTACAGTGATGAAGAGATTACACCAAGAGAAGTTGTTGATAAACATGAAGAAATCCTCATTCATGAAGACAGAGCTCATTTATTTGGGGTTTGTTATTTCTATAGATAAATTGAGGATGGATCCAGATAAGGTGGAGGTAATTAAGAATTGGCCATCACCGAAGAGTATATTTGAGGTTTGAAGTTTTCATGGATTGGCTAGTTTCTACAGGAAGTTCATCAGGAATTTCAGTGGAATTAGTGCACCAATGATGGACACAGTGAAGAAGAGACACAAGTCTTTTCACTGGAAAGAAGAGGCGAAGAAAAGCTTCAATTTGTTGAAAAGGAAAATCACGGAACAACCAATTTTGGTGTTGCCGGATTTTAAAAAGACATTTCAGGTAAAATGTGATGCAAGTGGATTTGCAATAGGGGCAGTCTTGAGCCAAGAAGACAGGCCAATAACATACTTCAGCAAGAAGCTGAATGAAGCAAAAGTGAAATATTCCATGTATGACAAGGAGTTCTATGCTATTATCTAGGCATTGAAGAAGTGGAGACATTATTTGATTCCTAAGGAGTTTGTCTTGTACAGTGACAATCATGCTTTGCAATTTGTGACTCAACAGAAGAAGTTGAATCAAATACATGTTAAATGGGTTGAATGCATGCAAAACTTTACTTTTGTAACTAAGCATATTTCTGGAACTGCTAACAAAGTTGTTGATGCTTTGAGCAGGAAATGTTTGATGTTGCAGGAGTTCAGAGTCAAAACACTGGGTTTTGATGATCTCAGGGACATGTACAGAGATGATCCAGATTTTAAGGAGGCATATGAAGCAACTGAGAATCCAATTCTCAGGGACAGGAGTCAATGGACAGAATACATGATCCAGGAAAGATTATTGTTTAAGGGTAATCAACTTTGTATTCCAAAATGCTCCATGAGGGAGAATTTGTTGAAGGAGAAACATAGTGGAGGATTGGTCGGACATTTCGGTCATGACAAGATGTTCTCAAAGTTAAATGAGTCATATTTTTGGCCAGGAATGAGAGTATACGTCAAAATATTCGTGGACAGATGCAGAATTTGTCAGCATTCAAAAGAAAAGAGGAAGAATGTAGGCTTTTATCAACCGTTACCCATACCTAACAGGCCATGGGATGCAGTAAGCATGGACTTCATATTGGGGCTGCCAAGAACACAAAGAGGGTTTGACTCAATCTTTATGGTGGTGGATAGATTTTCTAAGATGGCACACTTCATACCGTGTCAGAAAACCAGTGACACAACTCACATTGCGAATCTGTTTTTCAAAGAGGTCATTTGACTTCATGGCTTACCAAGGAGCATAGTTTTGGATTGAGACACCAAGTTCGTTGGACACTTCTAGAGAACCTTATGGAAAAATCTAGGAACGAACTTGTCATTCAGTTCAGCTTATCATCCACAGACAGATGGACAGACAAAAGTTGTGAACAAAAGTTTGGGAGACTTGTTGAGGAGCTTGGTGACAGAACACCACAATCAGTGGGACAATATTATACCATAGGTGGAATTTGCTTACAATGATTTAATCAACAGAAGCACAGGGCAGAGTCCATTCCAAATTGTTTATGGGATGTAGCCAAGAGGAGTTTTAGAATTGAGAGATTCAGAAAAGAATGCAACTAGGAGTGCTAGTGCAGAGGATTTCACAGAAGCAATGAAGGAACTTCACAGCCAGGTGAAGGAGCGATTGCAAAACTCGAGCCAAGGGTATAAGCGTAGATCATGTTATCACCCTATAAGTTATAGGATCAACTGATGATTAGAATATTATCTATCTCTAGTGTTTTTGTTGACAAATGATTTTTCATTCTGTAAATAATTTGAAAAAGAAAAATAAAGAAAAAAAAATAAAGAAAGAAAGAAAAGACAAAAGAAAGAAAAGAAAAGAAAAAAGAAACAAAAGAAAAGAAAAAGGAAAGAGGGAATAAAAGAATTTCAATAAAATCCCCATGCAATAATAGTAACTTGGTCCATACCTTTCAAGCATGGCCAAGTTCTTTTTAAATTGATGTTGATAGGATTAGTGAATAATCTTGGCTAAACTGTTCAATCTTAGCCAAATGATCTAGGGTAGATTAGTGAATAAATCTGGCCAGACTGTCTAATCTTGGTCAGATAGCCCCAGGGTAGAGTAAATTCTTAACCCAATAGTCTAATCTGGGTTAATTGTCATAGGAAACTAGGTTAGAATATAGGCTAGTGTCTTTACTTCGATAAAACCAGCTTGATGATCAATGTTACACCATGATTTGGATAAATAAAAGGTTGTTTGACTAACCCCTTGGTGGTGTAGACACGAAAAGCCTTGGGAAAAAACCCATGAAATGAACTTATCCTAAGTTTCTCGGCGCATGTATTTTTCGCGCCCTCACTTATGCTCTGTTCATATATCAATGGTTCGAATGATTGCACCCAGATCTACGGTGAACAGTTTTTTCTGGACCCCCCTGACCGTTCTATATTTAACAGAGGGTGAAGGGGATATGGAATTGATGATAAGACTCGTACGCATCTGGATGGCTCAGGTTTAAGCACGCAGATCTACGATCAATATTGGATTTTGAACCCCCCCCATCCGTTCTACCTTTAATGGAAGGGGGGGGTCTAGAATCTATGATAAAGAAAGCGCACAGATCTGTAGCCAAGAAATAAGCGCACATATCAATGGCTCAAGGTGTTTTTCGAACCCCCCCGAATGATCTTATTTTAACTGAGGGGGGGGGGTCTGGAATGGAATCTCTCCTCTGGCTGGCCCCTATCTATATGTGGCATCAATCTATCAGTCCTGAGTCCCATCGCCTCCTACCGAATGACACACTGTCATCACCTCTTGACGTCACCATCCACCTTTCTAAAAGAGTCACATCCCTTAATTTCTGTCAGTCCTTCTCCCCCATTCGCTCGTGACAAGCCCCCTCACCATAATTTTTACCCCAATCGATAACCGCCACTTCACCCATCTGTATTCCTCAGTCACCGTCACCTTCCATCTCACCCTCTAAGTGATCCATTGGCCATTTATTACTGGATAACCTATCCATTAACTATTTTACCTGTCTCCCGCACCCAACGGACACTCGTTTACTCAAAACTACCCTCACTCTTCCTATTTTCACCATTTACCCACTCATCGCACCAGAGAAATTTACACCGTTTTCTCCTCTGTTACAGTCATTTGCCCCCATCTATAGTCATCCCCGCTAACTTTGTTTTCTTATAGGTACTGTTGCAGTAATGGCACCAAAGTCAAAAAAAGCAAAAGGAGAGGAGAATCTGTTTCTCTCGCCTCCTGTCGACCTTGACAGGATTCCACTGGCCGATAAAGATCGCTTAATCGCATGTACAAAGTGTGATTTCGATTTCACAGACCTTTAGTCATGGATCAAGGAATTTTTCCTGGACCAGAGTGACAAAATTGGACTCTAGGAGTCCAACCTACCACTATATCTCTTTCCTTAGATTCACCCTTTTCTAGAATTTTCCCTCAAGTGCCAAGCCCACTACATTCCCGAGCAAAGAGCCATCGTGTCCTCCTCTGGAGAAGTTCTTTTCCACATCACACCTGAAACCATCAACCAAATGATGAAAATACCTCGAGCTGACTCTGCATCACCTTTTAACCCTAAAATCCTCACCGAATTATACCAGAAGATGACCTTCCCTCAAAGAGCTCAAATATTTGAGCTTTTCCTTCCACAATCCGCTCAACTCCCTGCTACAAATCCCCCTTATCCCTCTTCCATATTTTTGACCAAAGGAAATCATATCATCACGTCCCTATGCACCTTGTTGGGTTATTACTCAGATCAGTGGGTAGATGAACCCATTCTAGGATTTTTATCTATTTTCTCCACCGATGAGAAGCCCACTACCCAGTTCGACTTCAACACGTTTCTAGCAAATAATATTCACAAACAGTTTGTCAATTTCATCACAGAAGGCATGTTCGGGTATTCTGCAATAATGGCATACTTGTTCGTGTTCTTTCAAGCAAACAAATTTACTTTTTCCATGTAGAATATGGATGGATATGGAAAACCCCAGGCAGTAACCGCATGGACCTCCCTACTCAGGCATAACTCAACAAAGTTCAGTTTCAAGGATTTCATCAATCAATTCTACCACCCAGTGGTAAGTATGCTTAGCGGTAGGCCCGAGCCTAGGATAAATGATGAAGTTCATAGGATCTTGCATCTCTCGGATCACACAAAGACTGGTGATTGGTATTTATACCAAAATCACACTGAGATTAGAGTATATGGGTGTGAGTTGGCACCGTATAAGCTACCCAAATACCTGTCTGTCAGAATTTTTTCCCTGGAGTACATAAGGTAGATGATAAACTCTGATGATATTCACTTCGTGTCACTAAAGAAAAAGCAACAGCTCAGAATCAAAGGGTAGATTGGCTCTTTCATGTGCAACAATCATGGTGCCGGAGAGGAAGCAGACAAGTTGCTGAAGGAAATGAAGTTCATCACTAGTTTCCCATGGCATTACGATCCATGTGGTATTATCTCTAAGATCAGGGTGAAAAACAAGAACATCACATATGTCCACGAATATAGGCCTGAAGTCGATAAATTTGCAAACCAGACAGTATGGGAACCAAACACTTTGGTCAAAGCAGAACAGCAGGATCCCCCGGCCACTATATCACAAACAACCACACCACTGGTTCCGAAAGAAAAAAGGCCTAGGCAATATTTGTCTCCGCCTGTCACCGAAGTTTCATCAAAAGAATTCCAATTGCATACCAAGAGGTCTAGAACTAGTTTAGCTCCCAACCCGACTGGGAAAAAGGAGGTCCCCTCTACTACAGTAACCAAGGTTGATAGGCCTCCCCTCAGTGTGATCCTCTAGCATATCATAACCTCAGTGTTGCCAAAGAAATCTACAGATAATCCACCAACCACCCAGCCATGCAAGGTAGGACCGAAGATAAGCATCTTTGAAAAATATGATATGATCAAGAAAAGGAACCAGACCCTGACCAGCAGCACTTGCACCCAGTTCTGGAAGCAGACATCGACTGCACAACATAGGATGCTATCGACATTTGACACGGAGAAGGGCAGAATGCATATGGCATTCCTGCAAGAACAGGTGCTAGATCCAAAGGTAATCATTGATTACAAAAGAGCCACCTTTGAATTCTAAACTAAGGATGTGCATCCGGCCAATCATATGGATCTGCACAAGAAAACAGGAGAGATGGTTTTCTATACATTGGCGCATGGTTCCACGACTGCGTCCAAATTGCAAGTGCCCCTAAACAACGTCCAAACACAGTTGAAGTTGGAAAAGATATCATCCTTTGCCAAGGACAATAGGATCAAGACTTTGGAGGAACTGGTCCTCAAGATCAGTTACGATCCTTTGAACGTGAAAGCAGATGAGGAGATGATTAAGAAGAAAAATGCTGACATAGCCTCCTTATGGAAACAAATGAAACTATTGCCAATAGAGGATTCGCAGGTGAAGGAGATAGCAGAGACAGAAAGAGAAAAAGATGAAATGCTCAAACTACTCATGGAGCAGAATGCACAACTAAAGGAAATGGAAGCTAAGATGGAGAAGCTAGTAAAAGAGAAAGAACAACTGAAGCCAATGGAAGTCATTCCATTGAGTTCCATTCCACTTTTGGGAGTGAGCACAGCGTCAGTAACATAAGTCCCATCCATGACTCCACTAACATCCCTGGAAAAGATAGTCGAATTAGCTAAATCTATGGAAAAGATGAACCTACAGGAAACAGAGATTAGTAAGCTCAAAGAGGAGATTGAGAACCTTTAGGAACTCAAATATTCCTTTCAGATCAGCCTCTCCAAGGAAAAGTAGGTGTCAGACCAGCTCAAACAAGAGTTACAACAGCTCCGGAAGTAAACAGTGGCAGGAAAAACTTTGGCTGAGGTTAAAGAAAGTGTCTGGACAGAAATCACCAAGTCTATGAACAAGATATGGCCCATGATACAGATCATGTTTGAGCAAAATGAGTTGGTGCAGAGAAGCAAACAAGACATTGAGAAGATCAGATCGGAATTGGGAGAGATCCCTACACAGGCTAATGAAATCATCAAGTTCCTAAATTTTAAGACCAGGGAGGAGATGGAAGAGCTTAAAATTGAGGATATAACAGAGACCATCCTTGAGGTCAAAAGAGTTTTGACCAAGAGGGGATTAATGCTTAAGCTGGAAGAAAAGGTTCAGGCCATGGACCTAGGGGTACAAAAGTTTTTTAGTAAGATTGAGGCTCTACAGAAGAAAGGTCTTCCTAGTCTGAAAGTAATCAATGACAAATTGATGACACTCCCAGACTACAAAAGGATACTGACCGATGTGGCTAAGGATAGTTCCAAGTTTTCAGGAATTCAAGGCAGCATCACTGGCAAGGCATTTCTAGATGCACCTCAGTGGGACATCAGTATTCAGCATGAGATTCGATACATCTTCGTCACCAAACCTACATTTTCCAAATACACAGAAATGGATGAAGTTTATCGAAGGCTACTCAAAGTCAATGTGCCCAGTCATATTCGATGGGAAAGAACTCTGTGATCTAATTGACTAGTAGATGAGATATCCCAGCCCAGTCATTTGTCCAGTCAGATGAGTTCGTGCAGAGGCCTCATGAACGGTCCACCCAGAAAACAACATGCAATTGTGACACATCATCAAGAAGTTCCTAGATTTTTGAAATTTGTTAAGTTAGTTAGGCTAAAAATAGATTTCCCACGTCCTAATCTTTGATGACAGGATTGTTTTGTAATTTTGAGTTATAAATACTTCATCTTTCAAAGTATTGAGGGTTTTTGATATCCACGCCCTGAAGCTATCAGACTGTAATATTTTTGAAGAGATCTCCCATTAATACAAAGAGGCATTTTACAGGATTCTTGCATGTATTCACTGGTGATGTTTTTCTCTCTAAGTTAAATGTTATTCTCGCTTTGTTGTCACATTGTTTTCTAAATCTAATCTTTGGAAGTAACGAACGTTGCAGGATTTATCTTGTATACCCTGTTTCTGACTTAAAAGATTTAAGTGTTTTATCTTCTCATTTTGAAATAAAGAAATTCTTAACTGCTTCTTTGTTGTAATTGTCTTTCTCATCTTTTCTGCTATTCCTCATTTATTTCTACTAAAGAATCCAATGATTATATTATCTCACCCTGTGAAAGGTTCTTTTGTTTTTCTGGTTTGGATTTCATCTTTATGATACGGACCCCATAGCCCAATGGATGTGTAAACTATCTCAACCAACTTGACAAACACTATGACAACAAAACCAACTTATTTATTTACCTAGCCTAATATTTAAAAATTTGAAACATATCTAAATCATATAGAGAGATCCCTCTCTGAAGTTGGAAGGGATAGATCCCAGCTTCAAAAGCGGTTGGATAAAGTTACCTCGCGTAGATTTCTTCTTCTAAACAACCTCTAGGAAATTTACAGAGCACTAACAGAGCAGATCAACATAGGAGACAACTTCAATTTGAGGTTGGCAATTTGATTCTAGCACATCCGAGAAAAGAAATATTCCCTAAGGGGACATATAACAAACTGAAGATGAAGAAGATCGGACCATGTAGGGTCTTGAAGAAATTTGGGGCAAATGCTTATGAGATTGAATTACCCGATGGGATCGGAATTTCTCCGATATTCAATGTCTCAGATTTGTACCCATACAAAGCTGAGGAAGAAGGAACAAGTAATGAACAACCAGAGGTTCAGTGGACTAAACAAATTCCAATTGCAGAGAAGCCACAAATGGAAAGCATACTGGACAAAAGAGTTAGTAAGAGGACCAAGCGAAAGGAATATTTTGAATACTTGGTCAAGTGGAAAGGACATCCAATTGAAGATGGCAGCTGGGTGAATGAAGAAGAGATCCAGAAGCATGGGTAGACCATGCGAGAGCTCATGGATAGGAGCCCATGAAAATTTTCAAGCGAGGGAGTATGATGCAGGAGCATCACCAACAACAAGCGAGCGTGGGGGCAAGCGCCAATGCATTTTGGCACATGATAAATTGTTTGAAATGTTTTGAAGTTCAATACGCCAAACGTAAATGAAACAATTAAGAAAGGGCGTACACATAGATTGTAATCAGACCTTGAGCGTCCCGCTCTCGTCTGAAGGACTAAGAGGCATTTATGCTAGTAAATGTAAGTAGGTAGCTTTGAATTCTTAGATTAGATAGTTTTATGAGCCAGGGAGAAAACAGATATAGACACCCTCACTTGTATCATTGTAACATTAGCAACATTATCAATCGAAGAGAGCATAGAGAAGAAGAACCAGCGAGCTGTGTAAAGTAAAAACCCCATGTATAGAAGCTCTAGATTAATACAAAGATCTTTAGTTTAGACTCATGGTGTCCAATTGCTTTCCGTGTTTGTACATGTTGATTGATATATGCTTGTTTACTCTTTGTTATGCATTTGCTTTGATGCATGAATGTATGATTTCATGTTAAATGTATGAAATCTAAAGAGAGGGAGAGTAAAGAATGAGTTTCAATTGTTTCTCTGTTTGAGCAAGAGTTTTCCTGCAAGGAATGTAGTGAAATTGTCCGCAAGGTGTGTGTTGACAGAAGTCAGAGTTTGTCTCTGCAAGCTTAGGAGGGATAACATTGTTCTCATTCTCTCAGAAGTGCAAGTTAAGCACAGGAGACATGCAAGGAGTGCATAGGCCGAGTGAAGTCTCAGTGTTTGCAACCTAAGAGAAACTATTGAAAGACTGTTGTCGCAAGGAGTGCGTAGAGTCGAAGAGGTTCAAATACTTGGAAGTATTTGCAAAATTGTCGTAAGGAGTGCATGTAGGAATTTTACCCAAAGGACTTGAGGTTTTTTCAATCAAGCTCAGGAGGGATAGGATCTTCGAAGCTGTCAAATAAAATCTCAAGAGGGCTAGTGCCTTGAAGTGTCAAAAGAAGGCGCAGCAATGTTGGTTTGTGGGTGGACCAGTATCGTGAAGGCATACTTGCTCGTTTTGCAGGAGTGTTAAGGAGGAATTGAATGGTCGGAATTCTCCGTGGAGAATTCACGAGGTTCCAAGAACCGTCATATCTTATAGAGAAGCAAGAAGGTTACAGTGAGTGTTTTTCTAAGTGCAAGCTGAGGAGAAATCGGGCCATAGGATTGAATCAACAAGGGTCGTTGGATCACTCATGAAATCGCATTTCAGGCTTTCGTGAGTTGGAGAATTGAAAGCCTTGCCTCAAGATTCACGAGGTTGTGAAAGGCGAAGTCCTGAAGGAGTGAAAGGGCTTGTGTGCACCAGTTATTGGTAAAACACATCAGAACTTGATATTTCGGGGTTTCGTGGGTTGAAGAGTTGAAGGCTTACCATCAGGATTCATGAAGTTTGAGAAATCCAAAAAGGAAGGAAGTTCCATCGTGGGAACCATGTTGACGACGTGTCATAATTTCGGCATTTTTGCATATCGAAAGATAAGAGGTCGAGACTTTTGTCTAGAGAGTCCCAAAGTCACAAAATTGTGAAAGAATCTGAGTCGTTCGCTGGAAGGAGAACACGTGTTGCGAGATCCTCTCTATCGGGGATTCAGACATCGGGGTTCAGAGAAGGAAGTCCTTCAACTTCGCGAGTGGTGAAGTCACAAGAAAATCGCAACCATCCATCGGAGGAGGACAGGTGGTAGAGATCTAGGGATCTCACGAACTCAGAGGTTCGTAGGGTGAGAGCCCAAGAGTTGGGTGCTCCAAGTCGTGAAGTCGCAAAATCGCAAGGAGCGAGGATAGTTGTCAGATCCAGGTCACGGGAGGACCATTGGATCAGGTACCCCATCGCATTTCATTCATTCGGGGGTTCATAGGTTGAAAGGAGTTGTTTTCGATTGCAAAAGTCATGAAGTGTTGAGAGTCGAGGCATGAGTGTGGACGTGTGGAAGAACCACAAAGTGGGCACGGGAAATAGACAGGCAGACACACGTCACCTAGTGGAAGGGGTCAACACTTCTTTGACTCTCACATATCGGGAATTCGTGAAGTAAGATCACGAGGGATCGACATTGAAACTTTCGAAGGTGCGAGAGGTGAGAGGAGATAGCATTAAGCCTAGCCATCAGTCACGCAAGGAAAGAGTTGACAGAGGAAGAGCTATACCCATTTTGTGATCTTGGGTATCATGAGATTGGAGGGGAAGAGTCAAGAGTCACAACTTGTGAACTCGCAAGATCGCGAGATTACGACAAGAGACCTTGGGTTAGGCCCTTGGTCATAGCGCTATGGTCGCCTGGAAAAGGAGGAGCTCGCGCCTAGTGCTGTTTTCATAGGGGAGATTCTGAAAGGACCTGTGGATCGATAAATCATGATTCCAACAGGGAATCGAAAGAGTCGATCTGGCTGAGAGGAGATGAAGAACAATCCTATGAGCGGATCTTGGCCCGAGGGCTGATAGGTCTGCGTCACAAGGTCATGGTTTGTGATTATTGAGAGGCATGTGATTTTATATGATCTTAACCCATTCGAGAAGACCAAGTTTTCTAGCTACCACTTCACCAATATTGTGAATATATGGTAGGACCATCTCAATAAAAAGGAAAAGGTAGATGAAGAGCACTTAAGTTGGCATCCATTTCAAATTCATTTTCAGGAAAAGAACCTTGGAGAGATGTATTACCTGAAGAAGGAAAATTAGTATTTTTCATTCAAGAAAGGCAATGTGACTAAAAGAATATTATGAATGCAATTTTTTTTAACTATAAATGTATGCCTTGGAATCAGTGAAAAAAATTGAGTTGGGAGATTCATTGAAGGGATCAAGTACCATATCAAAGATAAATTCAAAACCTTTATGCCATAGACCCTATTAGAAGTAATGAAAAGGAATAGATTGTGAGGAGATGAGGCTCGATGAAAGAAGGAACTAAGTGGTAGGTTGAATAAAAGGATAAATAATTAGAGTACTTGGACAAGGAAATATGACTAGTGTAGCTTCAATCCTAAACCGTCAATCAAATCCAAGAATGAATATAAGGATCATGATAATGCAAAAACTAGTGAGAAAAAATCTAAAAGGTTTTGGATGTGGGGGACAAGGGCACAAGTCCTACTAGTGCCCAAAAAGGAAGAACCAAACCAAAGGAGTTGTGAACCATTTAGGACTCAAGGAAATAGTGGGGAATGCAGTAAAGGGAAGAATTTATACATTAGTGAATAATTAGAGTGTAGAGTGCCAAGATTCCCTCATCCATGCAAAAGGTATCACCTCCACACTACCTTTTACTATCCTGATTGATACAAGAAGTACCCATAGTTTCATATCTCTAGAAATGTTGGCCAAGTTTAATCTAAGCATAAAGAAGCTCGAGGATCCTTAGAGGGTGAAAATGGAAAATGGTGCTAATATGTGGATCAATCAAGTGGTTGATGGATGTATAATAGACTTGGAGGATGGAATAGTGGAGTATGCGTTCATGAATTAACCTTGGGATATTGTGATGGAATAATAGGACAATATTGGTTGGAACTCCACGAGGATAAAGTAGAATATTATGAAAAATAAAATTGAATGCATGGATGATGAGGGAGTGGTTAGTATTATCAAAGGAGAAAGGACTCCCATGAAAATTAGGAAAATCTCAAGTATGTATGAAAAACACAATGTGCACATGGGATATAAAGGGTATCCCATTCATATGACCAAATTTGTAGAGGAAGCAAGCATTAAAGAAGGAAAACTACCCATAATTGAAAAAAAAATGGAATGTTCCCAAAGGAATTATTGGGGCTACTATCAACTAGAGAAGTAAATTAAAACATAATCTAATTCCTAGAGCCACTCCCATATAAAAGGAACCTTATTGATTGGGAACAAACAAGTTGAGTGAACTTAAGATGTAGTAGAAAGAACTATTGGATAAAGGATTCATATAATTGAGTGCCTCACCTTGGGGAGCACCCATTTTGTTTGTCAAGAATAAATATGGGACATTTAGGATATACATTGATTACAAGATGTTGAATAAGGTGACCATCAAGAATACGAATCCTCTACCCTAGATAGACAACCTCTTCGATCAACCCAAGGATGTAATGTTATTCTATAAGTTGGATTTAAGATCACGCTATCACCAAATAAGAGTTGATGAAGAAGATATACTAAGGATTTCTTTCCAAACTCGGTATGGAAATTATGAGTTCTTAGTCTTTCCTTTTGGATTAACAAACTCCCTAGTAGTATTCATGAGGGTGATGAATGATTTTTTTTAGAAATATCTTGACAATTTTGTGTTAAAATTTATTGATGACATCTTATTTTATTCCAATAATGAGAAGGAACATCAGGAGCACCTTTGGTTAGTGCTACATAAGTTATGAGAACACTAGTTATATTCTAAATTAAGTGGGAATTATTCAAGAAGTAGATTGAGTGTCTTGGGCACATAATATCAAAACAAATGTTAAGGTTGGACCCGAAGAAGATAGAATACATATCTAGTTAGATGACACTAAGGAATACGTTAGAGGTAGGAATTTTTCTAGGATTGGTGTGATATTATTAAACGTTTCTAAATATTTTCTCAAATATTGCATATCCACTATCAAAGTTGCAATGCAAGGGAGTTAAGTTCCTTTGGGCAACCCTTTATGAAGAAATATTTATGGAGTTGAAGAAGCTAGTCATGTTTGCACCAATATTATTACTCCCTAATTTTGACAAGGATTTCTTGGTATGAATTAATGCAAGTAAGGAAGGTATATGGGGAGTGCTCATGCAAGATGGAAGAGTAGTAAACTACAAATCAAAGAAGTTGAACATCCATGCACAAAAGTACCCAAAACATGATTTGCAACTACTCCCTATAGTGCATTCTCTAAAAGCATGGTGACATTATCTAATCGACAAGAAATCTCAAGTATGAACAGATCATGAAATTTTGGAGTACTTGCAAACTCAATTGCAGTTGAATGTCAGGCAGTGGCATTGGGTCAATTTTTTGGGTAACTAACACTATGACCTATTTCATATAAAAGGAAAGGAGGATCGGGTGGTTGATGCCTTAAGTTGAAGATGACATATAGGTGTAATATCTCAAACTCAATCAGACTTCAGAGAAGTAATCAAGATGGGACTTGAGGATCGTGAAGTAATCAAGATGGGACAAATAATGACTCCAAGTTTACTTCTAAGTTTTAGAAATGTTTGTTTCATGAATTACACACAAATTTAAGTTTTAGCATACTATTAATACCTACATATTGAGCTATTGCATTTTGATTTGTAAATTCTAACCTTGTACAATGTCTACTGTAAATAGATATTCATAAAAGAATAGAAAAGATACAATGGAAAATGCAAACATTACATAGAGATTTTTCCCCTGGAAACCCAAATCAAGAAAACCAGCATATATTATATTCATACATTGTGTTACATTGTTTACAATACAATATACATATAGGAGCCAACGGCATCCAAAACCCTAACCCAATGACCTGGATTAGTCCAAAACCCTAATTCCTTAACTGGAAAGAGAAAAACATCGGCAAAAAACCATGTGCCGAAAAACCACCTAAATATCATGTGGTCTTGGAAATATGTTGTCCTGGTAATATACCGTCCTGGAAATATGTCATCCCAGTAATATGTCATCCCAGAAATATGTCGTCCCGGTGCGGAAAAAAAAATCGGGGGCTCCGGCCCCCTCTAACCCCCCTGCACGCCTAGTGTAGATGCTGAGACACTACTACCCAGCATTCTCCCACTTGTTGTTTTCTTTGTACACAGGGGGTTACAGGGTTACATAGTCACCAATCTAGGGAAACAATGCCCATGGATCCTCTACAGCAAGAGAACTTCTCAGTGCTCACAGATTTTGTTAATGAATCTGCAACATTCTTCAAAGTGTCCACCTTCATCAGTGATACTTTCTTTTCTTCAATCATGTCTCTCACAAAGTGATATTGAACATCAATGTGCTTTGTCTTTGAATGATAAGCAGGGTTCTTTGCTAAGAAAATTGCACTCTGACTGTCACACTCTATCCTTATATCTTGTTGTACCAACCCAATACCTTAACATAATCTTTGTAACCATACTACTTCCTTACTTGCATGAGTGGCTGCCATGTATTCAGATTCTGTAGTTGAAAGTACCACTACAGCCTGTCTTTTGCTCATCCAACTTATTGCTCCTCCAAACAGGTTAAACACATACCCGCTTGTGGATCTCCTACGATCCAAATCTCCAGCCCAGTCTGCATCCACAAAACCATGTATATCGACCACTCTTTCCAATCCTGGCATTCCTTCATAGTACAATCCATAGCTAGCAGTGCCACGCAAATACCTGAAAACCCTTTTTACGGTTGTCCAATGCTCCTTCCCTAGTTTTGACATATACCTGCTCAAAACTCCCACTGCATGTGCAATGTCTGGTCTATTACAGACCATTGCATACATCAAACTACCAACTACACTCGCATATGGAACATGAGACATGTCCTCCTCTTCTTTATGTGTCTTGGGACACTGATCCGCAGATAACTTTACACCAACAAGAATAGGAACCTTAACCGGTTTACATTCCTGCATATTAAACCTCTACAATATTGTCTCGACATATTTTCTCTGATTTAACCATAGTTTCCTCCTTTTTCAATCTCTTTTAATTTCCATGCCCAAAATGAAATTTGAAGCACCAAGATCCTTCATGTTGAATTTAGAGGACAACTAAGTTTTCACATCCTAGATAATCTCCTTGTTGTTTCATATCAGCAACATGTCATCCACATACAAGACCAAATAAATCAAATGATCACCAATTAATTTAGAATACACACAGTGATCCTCTTTGCTTCTTGTGAAGCCAAGTTCCAGCATATAAGTATCAAATTTTTGATACCACATCCTTGGTGATTGTTTTAAACCATATAGGGACTTTTTCAGCTTGCATACCAACTCCTTCTTTCCTTTCACAACATAACCTTCTGGTTGCTTCATAAAGATTTCATCTTCCAGATCCCCATGCAAGAATGTTGTCTTCACATCCATCTGTTCTATTTCAAAATCAAATGCAACAGCAACAGATAACAAAAGTCTTATAGAGGTTAACTTGGCAACAGGATAAAAAATCTCACCAAAATCAATTCCCTTAACCTGGGAATAACCCTTTTCTACTAATCGAGCTTTATATTTCTCCACTTTTCCTTCTGCATTCAGCTTCTTTTTAAATACCCATTTTCTTCCAATGGGATTTCTTCCAGTTGGAAACTCCACTAGATCCCAAGCCTCATTCTTATCCAAAGATGCCATTTCTTCTTCCATGGCCCTTTTCCAGAGATTTCCATCCTCTAAATCCACTGGCTCCCTGACAGTTCTAGGATCATCATCAGTAATAGACAAAGCAAAATTTGAACGAAAATTAGATGGACTATACCTTTCTGGTAGCCTTCTTTCTTGATCCGATCTCCTCAATACTAGAGTATCAGGATCTTGTTCTTCTGATTCATGTTCTTCTGTATAGTTTGCTTCATCATCCTTTAAATCAAACTCTATCTTCTCTAGTTCTTCCTTAATTGGTAGGACTTCTTGTTTAACAACATCCTTCATTTCTCTAAATACCACTTCTCGGTTGTACACTACCTTCTTAGTTTATGGTTTTCAAAGCTTATAACCTTTAAGACCATCTTTATATCCAATAAAGATACATTTTTCATCCTTCTTATCTAGCTTACTCCTATTTTCCTTTGGAACATGAACATATGCATCGCAGCCGAATACCTTAAGATGTGTGAGAGAAGGTTCCTTACCAGTCCATACCTCTTGTGGAGTCTTGTCACCCAACATTGATGAGGGTGATCTATTGACCAGATAACATGCAATACCCACTGCCTCTGCCCATAATTCTTTCCCTATCTTGGCACCACTGAGCATGCACCTTGTTTTTCCCATCAATGTCATGTTCATCCTTTCTGCAACTCCATTCTGTTGAGGTGTATATGGAGTAGTCTTCTACCTTGCTATACCACACTTCTTACAAAATTCTTCAAATTCATTCCTGCAAAACTCTCTGCCATTATCTGTCCTCGGCACCTTAATTCGTTTCTTTGTTTGATTCTCAACAAGAGCGTTAAACTCTTTAAATCTGTCAAAGACTTCAAATTTCTTCCTAAGGAAATATATCCAAGTTTTCCTCGAGAAGTCATCTATAAATGAGACATAGTACATAGATTTTCCCAATGATGGGACCGATACAGGTCCAAAAACATCACTGTGAACTAGCTGTAAAATTCCTTCTACCCTCGTTGCACCAGAGGGGAATCTTACCCGATTCTGCTTCCCATATAGACAATGTTCACAGAAATAAAAATCCAGAGAGAAATTATACATACCTTCAACCATACCTTTACCGTGTAGTAGTCGAAGACCCTTCTCTCTGAAATGCCAGAGTCTTTGATGCCACAACATAACCTTTTCTCCAGAGACTGTAGGAGTTCTTTCTTCTTCAACTTCAATATCAGAAACAATGGAGCTATTACACCCATCACTAATAGTTCTTCCTAGCAGCTTATATAGAGTTCCAAACCGAACTCCCCTCATCGACACCATTGCTCCTCGAACCATCCTGCAAATTCCCTTTTCAAAAATTGTTTTTACCCCAGCATCTTCCATTTTTCTTACAGAAATCAAATTTCTGGCCATACTTGGGATGTGTAGAACACTAGGCAGTTTTCTTATCCTTCCATCTACGAGTCTGAACTTGACCCTTCCTCTTCCTATGATTTTGGTTGTCGAATCATTACCCAAGAAAACATTACATCCATCATACTTTTCATATTCACAGAACCACTCCCTATGGGGAGTCATATGAAAGGATGCACCTGAGTCAATCAACCATGCCTCATGATCTGCATGTGTGCTTGAAGAGGCCAAGTACACATCCCCTCCTTCTTCCATGGAGGCCTTTTCTTCTGCAGAAGAAGATTCTTCAAATCCCTTCTTTTTCTCAACTTTGGATCTACACTGCTTCTTGTAGTGCCCTTCTTTTCCACACCTCCAACATACCCTTCCAAACTTTCCAGGAGATTTAGATCTACCCTTAGACTTAGATATCCCACTTGAGAAATTAGATCTATTTATTTCCTAGGAACGTCCTCTTGCAAATAATGCATATGTGCTATGCCCTTCCATATTATTTCGTCTCATCTCCTCCAACAACAAGGATGAGACCACTTCTTCAAACTTCAAAGAAGTTGTATTACTACCTATGGCCACAACCAAACTATCCCACGAGTCTGGTAAAGAACACAACAAACTAATACATTTATCTTCATCTGAAATTTTAATCTCAACAGATACTAATTGACTTACCACAGTATTGAAGGCATTCAAATGCTCTGCCACTGAGTCTCCATCTCTCATCCTCAAGTTATACAACTTCTTTCTCAGGAATAATTTATTTACCAGGGACTTAGACTGATACAACTTCCCCAACTTTTCCCATAAATATTTGGCTATAGATTCCTCTGACACATTCAGTAATATTGAATCGAAGAGACACAATCGGATTGTGCTCTTTGCCTTCTCATCCATCTTTTTCCAGTCATCTGCAGAAGTTCTTGTAGGTGCAGTACCTAGATCTACCATGATCCACTGATCTCTTTCCACCAAAATATCTTCCATCTTGAGCTTCCACAGCTCAAAGCTTTTCCCATTAAACTTCTTGATCTCCATCTTCGAATTGCTTGCCATTTCTTTTCACCTGAAAAACAATACCACAGATCTCCCACTGTAACAAGGCTTATGACAGTCTCGAGCCGAACCCTTGATGACAAAGGTGTCCCCCTAAAGACAATAAACATCTGATACCAAATGTAAATTCTAACCTTGTACAATGTCTATTGTAAACAGATATTCAGAAAAGAATAGAAAATACACAATGGAAAATGCAAACATTACACAGAGATTTTTCCCCTGGAAACCCAAACCGGGAAAACCAGCATATATTATATTCATACATTGTGTTACATTGTTTACAATGCAATATACATATAGGATCCAGCGACATCCAAAACCCTAACCCAGTGACCTAGATTAGTCCAAAACCCTAATTCCTTAACCAAAAATAGAAAACCATCAACAAAAAACCATGTGCCGAAAAACCACCTAAATATCATGTGGTCCCGGAAATATGTTGTCCTGGTAATATGTCATCCCGGAAATATGTCGTCCCAGTAATATGTCGTCCCAGAAATATGTCGCCCCGGTGCAAAAAAAAATGTCGGGGGCGCTGCCCCCGAACCCCCGCGTGGGGGGCTCCGCCCCCCTTGCACGACTGGCGCAAACGCTCAGACACTACTACTTGTGCAAATAATATAACACATACCCAACATGATTGTTATATTACTTTCATCCTTATTGGTCAGCTATTACATTTTGATTTTTATATTAGTGTCATCCTTATTGGTTGGCTAGACCCTTTAATTGTAATTGTAACCTTTGTCTCCTATATACCAAGGAGACCTACTTTTAGTGGGAGTCTCATCTTGTGCCTTTGTTCTATTGCAAAAGGAGGTTTCCCCCTTGGAGAGGCTACTCATTCATCATTTTGTCTAATTATAAAGGCTTATAATTACTTATCTTTCTATTTTTACACTATTTGGGTGATTTTTTGTCTAACATTTAGTTTCAAAGCATATGATCCTTGGGGTTGGCTCCTTAAAATTAGTCATCTTCATATTTTTTATATAAAACTTTTATGGATAATTTCAAACTATGATATTTTTTGTATATTGAGGAGACATATTAAAGTACCTATGGTCAAAATTTTAGGTTTTGGTTTGTTATACTTTTGGAGATATAGGCTATGGAAATTAGGTTTTTTTACTAGTCCTAGAATTAGTGTCAAACAAGTCATATTGGTATTTTCTCTATAAAACAATTTATGGAAAGTTTCAAATAATAAAGTGTTTTTAAGATTTATTATACGTATAAAATAACCTAGGGTAAAAATTTAAGATTCTAGTTCACTAAACTTTTAGAAATACAAGTTGTGGAAATAAAACTTGATGTATGAAGACTACCCAGCCCAATCATTGGAACAAGAGACATTGAGGGTTTCTCAATTTCTAATGGTGGAGGAGATTGTTCATTGGCCCATAGTTGTTGTCTAGTTGTTCAAGGAGAGTTACCTTAGATAAGTTAGGGTTGTTCATATGCATAATACCTTTTACTAGAGCCAAGTATCTTTCTCTTCTAGCTATAGTAATGGTTGTCTAAAGATTCAAGGTCAACTATGCAACTATGCAACTATCCAACTATGCAACTAACTATATGCAACTAACTACATGCAACTAACTATATGCAACTAAGGGTGCATTTAACTATATGCAACTATGCAACTATGCAACTATGCAACATGCAACTTATGCAACTTCAACAACTTTATGGAAATTATGCAACTTTACACAACTTATGCAACTATATGCAACAAGACCTATGTTGCCTTGCAACTATATGCAACTATATGACGGATAGGACCTAAGGCCCTTTTTTTCCTCTCTAGTCATGGTACACACCTTGAGACCTATTTTTATTATGAACATGTACCAATGGTTCCAAATGCAACTAAATGTATGCAACTATACACAAGTATGCAACTATGCAACATGCAAGCTATGAATGACAACTATGCAACTATGCAACATGCAACTAACTATATGCAACTAAGGGTGCATTTAACTATATGCAACTATGCAACTAACTATATGAAACTAACTACATCCAACTAACTATATGCAACTAAGGGTGCATTTAACTATATGCAACTATGCAACATGCAACTTATGCAACTTCAACAACTTTATGGAAATTATGAAACTTTACGCAACTTATGCAACAATGCAACTATATGCAACAAGACCTATATGCAACTATATGCAACTATATGCAACAAGACCTATGTTGCCTTGCAACTATATGACGGATAGGACCGAAGGCCCTTTTTTTCTTCTCTAGTCATGGTACACACCTTGAGACCTATTCTTATTATGAAAACGTACCAATGGTTCCAAATGCAACTAACTATATGAAACTATATGCAACTATGCAACTATGTAACATGCAACTAATGAATGACAACTATGAAACTATGCAACATGCAACTAACTATATGCAACTAAGGGTGCATTTAACTATATGCCACTATGCAACTATGCAACTAACTATATGCAACTAACTATATGCAACTAAGGGTGCATTTAACTATATGCAACTATGCAACGTATGCAACTTCAACAACTTTATGGAAATTATGCAACTTTACGCAACTTTATGCAACTTTACGCAACCTATGCAACAATGCAACTTGTGCAACTATATGCAACTATATGCAACAAGACCTATGTTGCCTTGCAACTATATGCAACTATATGACGGATAGGACCTAAGGCCCTTTTTTTCCTCTCTAGTCATGGTACACACCTTGAGACTTATTCTTATTATGAAAATGTACCAATGGTTTCAAATGCAACTAACTATATGCAACTAAATGTATGCAACTATACGCAACTATGCAACTATGCAACATGCAACTTATGAATGACAACTATGCAAATATATGCAACTATGCAACATGCAACTTATGAATGACAACTATGCAACTATATGCAACTATGCAACTATGCAACATGCAACTAACTATATGCAACTAAGGGTGCATTTAACTATATGCAACTATGCAAATATGCAACTAACTATATGCAACTAACTACATGCAACTAACTATATGCAACTAAGGGTGCATTTAACTATATGCAACTATGTAACATGCAACTTATGCAACTTCAACAACTTTATGGAAATTATGCAACTTTACGCAACTTTATGCAACTTTACGCAACTTATGCAACAATGCAACTATATGCAACAAGACCTATGCTGCCTTGCACCTATATGAAACTATATGATGGATAGGACCTGTTAGCATCAGAAGTCACTCCTGGATTGCGACAGGAGCAGAGCCCAACACACATCAGTTTTATGTCACGGATAAATTTAATGGGTGATCAAATGGGTAGAGACGCAGGAAGGTATAGTTTTAACTCAGGAAACCGGGCCTGGTATGTATAAGACAAGGGAGATCTTGATCCAACTTCTGTCAGTAAGCTGAGTATAAGATGGATAGATGGAAGACTTAATGAGATGAGTGAGAAAGACTGCCTCGGGCATCAGGCCTTCGGTAGCTTGAGGAGGAAAAATTCAGAAGACAAGATCCTCTTGACCCCAAGTTTCAAAGAACTGAAAGGTGGCTCGACTAGATCCTCCGATTCTGATCCATTCAGCGTTGAGAAAGTACAATAACTGATTAGAAACCCTACAAATATTACAGTGATCCAACCTACATCATCCTATAACAACGCAACTCGACTGGATCCTCCAATTTCGAGTTGTCCTAACACAGTGTAAACAAAGAGATCAAAAGAGGCTGACATCAATAAAGTAAGAAGTCTCACATGCTAATACATAACCAGAGCGACCAGCACTTCATCAAAACTTTACCATCGGGAGCCTAGCTCAACCATCGATACTAAACAAAATACAAAAACTGAGTACATATACTCAGAAAAATTCGCACAATAGAGGCGTGCTAGACTTTCAGGATGTGGCGTCTCTTCAATCAAATATGGCCTGCACTCCTCTATCATACGCCATCTTAACTCTGCATGGATCATGCTAAGGGGTAGCTGAGCCCTTAAATGTTGAATTATCATGCGTAGACTTCCCTGGTGAGTCGAGGACGTCGGCATGGTTTCTGTGGGAAAACCAGTACAGAGGACCATCTCGGGAAGACTTCCCACTCGGACATACATACCTCATAACTAATGAGTGAGGCGAGGTTTCAACCACCCTCTCTCTTCTTCATTCACTTCGATTAGGTATTAGGATTGAGATCAAGTTGAACTAGCACCTGGAGAACACGGTGATTCCTTCTGCAGCTAAACTCAGTGCTTTGGCCCCCTTCATATAGCTCTTTCTATTGCCCCCAAGTGACTATGGGTTGTGACCCTGGGCCTATCTTCAAAGGCGCTTTTGGCACTTTGCATCTCGCGACTGGGAGGAGGTTGTTCCTCATGCTTCAAAGTCGCAATGGGAAAAAAAGGCGAAAATCCTAATCGTGCACCACGTGTCCCTGCAGAATGGATAGCTGAGATGCTTTCGGTGCTTTCACTATGAAAATCCCGAAAGGCCCCATCCGTGGCTCAGATCTTGCGTCACATGTCCTTCTGATGAACGGTCCCGATCCTCTCGAAAATACTGTGGGCCCGGGTCTGGGATGCCTTCGACACTTCACATCCTGGGGATCCCATTTGAAAAGAAAAGCGCTTCAAGGTCATGATGGGAGAAGTGACGACATAGCCTAATAATGTGCCATGTGTCCCTCTGGATGGATGGTCTTGATTATTTGATGAATGTAATATAAGTGCTCTCCATCGCGCTAATCGTGGTGCAACCCTCTTAACTGTGATTTCCCACTGACCGTCGATCTGCTTCGCTAATTGATCCTTGCCATTGAAATCAAACTGCTTGCTCGCTTGATTTTAAACCCGAAATGAACTTCTCCTATGGGCTACACTCGACACTTAGGCTATGGCCTTGGACTAGAATGCATTTGATCATTTTTCACACCCCATTTCTTCGCATTCTACATCAAGGGTCTAAAATCGAGAAAAAACACCCCACTTGCAAGAATTTGTGCTAACATTAGGCTCCATGGGGGATAGAGTCATCCCCGTGATGCTCTAAGAACTCATTTTGTAGCTTCAGTGCCTTTTGTTGGGCTATGGAGTCATTTACTAAGCCGGAAAATAAAAAATGAAAATAAACAAAGAACCGAAAGGACAATATTTACAAACAAAGGAGCCATCTAAGGCTCAAACAAAACATTTCTTCAGAAAATGCCCATTTACTAGGCTGTTGAAAACCTCTCCACCCTCCAAATCCTGCAACCTGTACGTGTTGTTTGTGAAAACCTCGGAGATTTTGAAGGGCCCGATCCATAGGGCATCAAACTTGTTGTGTTTTCCCTTATCCTATACGGGTGCATCCCACTTAAGCACAAAATCCCCGATCTCAAACTCCTTCTTCTTGACCTTCCTGTCAAAAGCTAGTTTGACCTTCTGTTGATGGTCCTTAATTTTGTCCATTACCTACTCTCTGGCCTGCTGGACTTCCACCAGTTGATGAGCTCTTTTGATCATGTCATTAGGCTCTTCTTGATAATCCTGGAAGAAATTTGCTACAGGAATGGCTAGCTGAGAAGGGAAAACAACTTATGCTCCATAAACCATTTGAAAAGGGGATATGCCTATAAATCTCTTTGTGGTCACTAGATCGGCCCATAGAGAAAATTTCAATTTTAAATCCCATGCCTTTTTTTTGTCCTCCAATAGTCTTTTGATGATCCTTATCAGGATTTTGTTGGAGGACTCTGCTAAACCATTTCCCTAGGGATAGTATGGGGTAGAGTGAATCAGATTGATCCTGAATTGCTCATAGAACTTGGCTAAAGGCTCAGCCTTGAAATAGGCTGCGTTATGAGTGACGATCTTGCTTGGGCAGCCAAATCTTGTGGTGAGGTCTTCCAGGAATCCAATGATTACCCTGTGGGAAGCACTCCTGGTGGGAATAGATTTTATCCATTTAGTAAAGAAATCCGTGGTAGTTAGGATCCATCTATGTTTCCCACTAGAAGCGGGGTGGATTTCTCTAATAAAATCTAGGCCCCATTGCTGGAAAGGTCCTGAAACAACCACAGGCTTTAAAGGTAAAGACTTGAGCTATTGTTTTCCTACAAATATTTGACATTTGATACAAGCTCTAACCTTTCTGTAGACGTCAGTGAATATGGTGGGCCAATAGTATCCATCCCTGAGGATTTTGTAGGTTGTGGCTTTCCAGAAATGATGCCCTCCACATCGTCTATCATGAAATTCAACCATGATCCTATTAGCCTCTTGTGGATTCATACATTTCAAAAGAACCCCCAGGGGATCTTTCCAATATAAAACTTGATCGACAAGGTAGTATCTGACTTCTTTGAGCTTTAGAGCTCTTGCCTTGTTTCTTTGCAGACCATCTGGAGGCCGCAACTCCTGCAAAAAGAATACGACATCCTTATACCAGGGACATCGAGCCAACGGGGGTTCTACTTGAGGGTCTATATCAGATAGTTGATCCTGCTAATTTTCTGAGCATTCATTGATGACACCTACCCCCAAATCTTTGCAATTTGCTTCAACCAACAGCTTAGCTAAACCTTGACCTTTGATTAATTTGGTAGGCCTTATTTCTAAGTCAAACTCAAGGATCTTGGCTATCCACTTACTCCTCCTCCCATCTATGTCAAGTTGAATAAGAATGTCTTTAACAGTGGCCGAGGGGACATAGGCAATAATTTTTTACTGTAGGACATAGGTTCTAAAGGCTTTGAGAGCTTTTACCAGGGCATAGGCCTGCTTCTCCATAATGTCGTACCTGACTTCGACATCCCTCAGAGCTCTACTAAAATAGGCAATAGGCTTCTCTAGCCCAGCCTCATTTGTCTGTAATAAAACAACAACCACTGTGTCAGATGAGGCAAAAGAGAAAATAAGGAAATCCTTTGAGTAATCTGGACTGATAAGCACAAGAGCTTCAATTAAGGCCTTCTTTATCTACTCAAAGGAATTTCGAGATTCAGAGGTCCATCTTACTTCATTTTCCTTTCTCAACATGGTTGTTATAAGATTTACCACCTCAGAAAAGTTAGGAACAAACCTCCTTAGAAAATTAATCTTACCAAGGAAAGACTAGAATTATTTCCTGGATCTTGGGATTTCTAAGGCTTGGATTGCTTCAATTCTGCTAGGATCAATTTTGACTCTTTCTGTTGATACTATGTGGCCCAGTAACCTTCCCTCCTTCATGGTGAACAAATAATTTTTGGGATTCAATGAGAGGCCAAAACTCCTGCATTTCAAAAAAACTTTCCTGAGATGACAACAGTGTTCTTTATCAGATTTGGAAAACACGGTTATGTCATCTAGATAAATGACCACAAACTTATCCTTTTCCCCAATGAGATCTATGTCCATGGCTCGTTGAAACATTGCCCCTGCATTCATCAACCCAAAAGGCATTTTAGCATACATGAATGTGCCCCATGGAGTGGTAAATGTCATCTTCTCCCTGTCCTCAGGCAGAACAGAGATTTGATTGTAGCCAGAGAATCCATCAATCATGGAAATCCTAGATGCTCTTGTTACCCTCTGCAATATATGTTCCATCTTTGGTAAGGGGTAATTGTCTGTCCGTGAGCTCATGTTCAGGTTTCTAAAATCTACATAGAGTCTGATTTCTCCATTCTTCTTCCTTACTAGGACCAAGTTGGCTACCCACTCTGAATATCTCAGTGGCACGATGATTTGGGCCTGTAGCAGCTTCTTCACTTCCCTCTCCATGATAGGAAGTAGCATAGGATTGATCTGTCTTAGCTTCTGCCTAAATGTCTTTGCCTCCATTTTCAACAAGATTTTATGCTCAGTGACAAAAGTGTCATATGTTTTGAGATCTTCATAGGTCCAGGAAAAAACATCAACCCTCTGCTCCTTTTTCAAACTTCTAGACAATTTGACAAACTTGGGTTCATTTTCAGTGCCAATGTTGCACTATGTTGTATCAGTGTCATCTTCTAAGATTTCCCCTTTTAATGCCACATCATTTCTATCAAAAATCCTTTCCAAAGGAACCAGTCCCCTTGGAATATGATTGTCGGGCAGCTGCACAATGCTATGCTCTACAATCTTATTCAGGAAATTACCCCCATCAAGCTTTTCTTCAGAGGTAGAGTCTTGGTCAATATGCATTTCTGAAAATTCTTCGACAGTCTCTAAGAATCTTTTGATCTCAAGATCATCTTAGAACACCTTCCAATGTTTGACATTGTCAAGTATGGAGGGCCTATATTTTACTTCCACATCGTATCTGCATTTGGGTGGAAAGGGCACTTTGAAATTGCTTGTTGATGTAGCCAAGGAATCTGCCACTGTGTTCTTCGCTCTCAGGACGAAAGAAATGTTAAATGCTGAGAAGAAACTATCAATTAGGTCCCATACCTCATTTTTGTAACCCCTGAGTCGAGGATGCATAGCCTGATAAGCGTTTCTGATCTGCTGGACTACCAATTCTGCATCTCTGAACATTGTTACCTGTTGAATTCCCATTTCCTTTGTAGCTCTTAATCCTAAAATAAGAGCTTCATATTCTGCCACATTGTTGGTTGTTTCAAATTCTAGCTTGTATGATAGAGATATGGTTTCCTGAGCAAGTTACCCAAAAAATATTCTAGCACCAGCGCCTTCCCTAGAAGAGGCTCCATCAAAAAACATTTTTCAGACGGAGGTGATGGGGAAAGAAAATTCATGAGAAGTGGTGGGTTGCTTTCTAAGTTTTAGAAGAGGCTCGGGAGCATTAGTGAGCTACAGTAGACTGGAACCTAAATCAGTGTCAAGGGTGAAGATAGGATGGTTGGTAGGATTGGCTTCATCACTGATTATATAGTCCATTTGGGCTTCTCTGTATAGTCTCCTATGTTCTCCTCCGAACACAGGAATAGTGGCATAGGTTAGGTCCATCTGCAAAGTTCCCCCCAATCATTTTATCCAAGATCTTGATAACAACATACCAAACTTGGGGGGGACATCGGCCACTACAATGTCCATAACCACACTTTTCATGGGTAATTGAAACAAGGTCAGGACCAGGTCTTTGATGACTCCTTGATCAAAATCTAGACCAGGGGTCAAATTTTAGCTCAAAAATCAACATTCTCGGAATTGCCTCAAAACAAACAAGAGAGTATCCCTCATCATCATGAACCCAACGCAATTCGTTTCGTCTCAAATGGACGTCGGGAGCCAGAGATATCACAATCTGTTCATAATGTCAAACAGGTAAAAAAAAGACGTTGACTGTGCAGTCCGTACAGTCCATACGGATGCTGGCGTGGCATGACCATACGCTGACATGGTAGAGGTGACATGGCAGAGGTGATGTGGTAGTTTTGAATTGGTTGAGATGTAAATGATTCACATTGCAACATGTGGCATTTATTGGACAAATGGTGTGGTGCCACGTGGCCCAGTCATGGGCTGCCACGTGGCACCGTTGTAATTGGTTGGTTATTTAAAACATATGGAGTCCGTGGGGATTGAACCCCAGACCTCCTCCCACCATGCAATGTTTTGGCAATGGTCGCCCGACCAGCACGCCATTCTATGTTCCTTGAATTATATGTGATTTTATAATGTTTTAAATTTTCATTGTTTAATGGATGGCACGGGGGTCCGGGCTGGGGGTTAGCCCCAGCCCCCGGTCGCACACTCCACAACATATGACCATACCTTCCGACTGTTGCGCCCGTGGGGTTTTGATATTTGAATGTTAGCCCCAGTCCTATATACAACACCATATGACCACATATGGAGCACGCAGGAGTTAGTTTTTTAAAAGGTTAACAACCAATCATTTGCCCGACACTTGTCACATGTTTATACGCGTGGAAAATAAGCCCTTTTTATGCACAGGATGAGATCACATGGACCCATATGCCCAATGGCTTGGCAGTTGGGGTTTTAGTTCCGTTAACCGTTCGACAGTTTGAACCGTTTTCGTTTATGTGCGTGTGTTGGGTTTAAGCACGTGTTTTGGAGCGTGTTCTGAGTTCAACGTACAGGAGGTGTGTTTTGGCGAACCAGAGACAGCAAGCTTGAAGGAAGAAAATGGCATGAGGCCTATCTTCTTCATTTTTTGGCCGAATGAGGTGTTGTAAAAGCCCAGCTAGGGGTTTTTGGACGTTTTGAATCCATTGGCACTATTTTCACAACCATTTGAAGACTTCTTTTTTAAGTTTTTAACCATTGAAGTTTCAGCAAGCTCTAGGGAGCTTGAATCCCTCATTGATTGAGATCATGTTTTGGTGAGTCCAAGTTCGTTTTCTGTGACTGAATAGTCATTTTTGACTAATTGTTATGCTATGAACACGTTGGGACAGGTTTCACAGGCTTTTGAGGACTTTTACATGTGTTTTTGCCAAAGAGAAGCTCTGTGAAGCTTAAGGCCACATGTAGAAGAGGTCATGCCCGGATGAGCCATGATCCGTTTTCAGAGTTCTATTAGTCATTTTTGGGGTTTTTATGTGTTTTGATCCCAATGGTACAGTCTGTTTTTCCATTGGAGTTGAGAAGCAACTTGTAAAATAACTTTTGACAAATTAATCCCAGAGAGCCAAGTCCATTAATGGAGGCTCAAGGAGATGTAGCCCGGAGAGGGGTGAACTCCTTTATCATGTTATTCTTGTTGTGAGTGTTTGCTGGTTATTATTTGCTGCAAGTTATTATTTATTGTTGTATTTATGAAAACAACTTATTTAATCTTGCAAAGACCTCACACATAACAATTTAAAAGAAGCATAAACTTGGCACATAATCTATCTTGCATATTTTAACACATGAAGCAAGGTCCTGTAAAGTTTATTTTAATGAAGTAGAGGGTGTTTGCATAGCATAACATGTCAGGATTCTATTTTCAGATCAGGTGGTATCAGAGCATAATTTGTTTTGCTCATTTGTTTGCCATTGATAGCTTGAGATTTAGTTGTTGGTATTGTGCAAGTTTTGTGTTGAAGTTTGATATCTTGCAAGGATGGTGGAAGATTCAAACGTTGGTAGTTCTCATACATCTTCAAAATCCAAGTTCTTTGACAAAGAAATGTTGAAGGAGATTCTAACCATGAGAGATTTGATGAAAGAGATGTGTGAAGACAGAAATGAGAGCATTTTCCTTGAAGAGCAGTTGATAGCCATGAAGAAGGAAAAAAAATAGCTTCTTGAAAAGTTGCATGATATGGAGACTCAACTCCATGAGGCAAAAGAAACCCTTACCAAGTACATGCATGAACATAAGGTATGCAATGTTGTTTTATCTTCTAATTCCTCTCAAGATGAATGTTTTGGTGGTTTTGAAAATCACACAAGAGGAATAGGGTCCAAGTTATTATTAAAAATGGGCTATGAAGGTAGAGGTTTGGGCAAGCATGCACAAGGCATTGTTGAGCCTATTGTTGTTGAAGAGAGACCCAAGTATTGTGGTCTTGGATATGAACGAAAAGATGGAGCAAATTCCAAAGTCGAGGAGACAAGGGAAAAAGTTCCAAGCACAAACTTTGTTTCAAGTTCACCTCCTCAAGAAGGCTATAAAGGTGAAAGTTCTTTTGTTGAAAGTTGAATCCCTCCAGTATGCAAGGCTTGTGTTCAAGATGAATGCGAATGTGTGAAACGAAAGAGTTGTGATAGTGATGAGGAAAAGAAGACTGTTGATGGTCTTCAAAGGAGAGCTTGTAACTCTTCAAATTCACCTCCTCAAAGAGGCGATAAAGGTGAATGTTCAAGGTATAATTATGCTTATCATTCAGTTGCTTTTGATTATGTTAAGCATGATAAATTTGTATGTAAACATGGAAGAAAGAATCCATGTACATATTGTGGTTTATATAACCATCGTGTTTCAAAATGTTGGAAAAGATTGACCGCTTTCAGGAAACATTACAAGCAAAGACAACATGAAAAGAGGATGCAAAAGATTTGCACTCATTGTCAGAAGCAGGGTCGTCTCATTGACCAATGTTGTACATTGCATCCAACCACTCATCCACAGCACAGGAAGCAATTGGATAAAGATATTGGCAAGAATGGAAGAGGAGATTCCATCATTGATGTGTGTCAAGATGATTCACAAGAGGACAATTTTCAGCAGAAAAAGTCACCGTTGAGTTGGCTTGGTAAGAAATGGTTGGATTTATTGAGAAAGTAAGGCTTGCATTTTTCTATTGTAAATGCACTTTTCAGCGTTATGTGTGCATTTTTGGGAAGCATGATAAGTTGCAGCAGTTTATCACAACTTGCATGATGCAAGTTGCATGTGAATGCAATTCATTTGAAGGCAATTTTTGTTGTTGCAAAAATTCGCTAGGAGGATGTAAAAGTGGGGTATGATGTTCACTTGTTATAGCCATGTATCTTTTTCATGTTCAACTCTTATGTACCCACATGTTTTTGGGTTTGTGTACTTATATTTGTACTGGAAGGAGAGTTGAAAAGTCATGCACATGCATTTGTTTTTATGTATGTATAAGCAGTGAACCTGGTGATGGTTCATCATGAATGGCTCATGATTATAACATGATTGTGTATCATGTTTGTCGACTTGTCATTTTGAAAGGTTGATATGTTTCAAATGAGTTTTGACTTGTGTTGATGTTGTCCTGACGACTATGTTGTGTTGATCATGTTTTTCGACTTGTGTTTAGTCGATTGTGTTTGTTGGCTTGAAAGTTGATTTTGAGTACACTGAGATGCAGGAAAACACCATGTGATTTGATGAAGTACAGGATGCGACAGTTTGTTTGAAGAGAAAAATATTTTGTTGGCATCATTTTTCAGTCTTGTATAATTTGTTTTCAAGATTGATGGTTTTCTTGGCTTGTGACAAGATGTCGTAGGAAATTTTTTGCAGCCATTGGAGAGCTGATTGTATTGACGTCAAAGAGTTTGAAAGAGGGACTTGATTCTCAGTGGGAAGGTTGGAATTCTTCCAAGCACAGAGAGAACAGTGGATCAGCAGTAGCCAGAGAACAGTGGTTGAAGGACATAGTCAGTTGCAGTGCAAGGCATGTCCAGGTATCAAGGTGATTGTCGAAAAGGATTTTCAAGTAGAATCAGTTGATAGAACTTGAAAGCAGAAGAGTATTGAAGCTCAGACAGATAATCATAAGCTTTTGTGGGTCCAAAATCCTTTCAGTGGGAAGGTGTGATCAAAATCTGGACCAGGGGTCAAATTTTAGCTCAAAAATCAACGTTCTCAAAATTGCCTCAAAATAAATGAGAGTGTAGCCCTCATCATTACGAACCCAACACAATTTGTTTCGTCTCAAACGGACGTCGGGAGAGAGAGATATCGCAATCTGTTCGGAATGTCAAACAGGTAAAAAAAGGGCGTTGACTGTGCAGTCCGTATAGTCCGTATGGATGCTGACGTGGCATGATCGTACGCTGACATGGTAGAGGTGATGTGGCAGAGGTGATGTGGTAGTTTCAGATTGGCTGAGATGTAAATGAATCACATTGCGACATGTGGCATTTATTGGACAAATGGTGTGGTGCCACGTGGCCCAGTCATGGGCTGCCACATGGCACCGTTGTAATTGGTTGGTTATTTAAAACATATGGAGTCTGTGGGGATTGAACCCTGGACCTCCTCCCACCATGCAATGTTTTGGCAATGGTTGCCCGACCGGTGCGCCATTCTATGTTCCTTGAATTATATGTGAGTTTATAATGTTTTAAATTTTCATTGTTTAATGGATGGCGTGGGGGTCCGGGATGGGGCTTAGCCCCAGCCCCTGGTCACACACTCCACAACATATGACCATACCTCCCAACTGTTGCGCACGTGGGGTTTTGATATTTGAATGTTAGCCCCGGTCCTATATACAACACCATATGACCACATATGGAGCACGATGTAGTTAGTTTTTTAAACGGTTAACAACCAATCATTTGCCCGACACTTGTCACATGTTTATACGCATGGAAAATAAGCCCTTTTTATGCGCGGGATGAGGTCACATGGACCCATATGCCCAATGGCTTGGCGGTTGGGGTTTTAGTTCTGTTAACTGTTCGACAGTTTGGACCATTTTCGGTTATGCGCATGTGTTGGGTTTAAGCACGCGTTTTGGAGCGTGTTTTGAGTTCAACGTACAGGAGGTGTGTTTTGGCGAACCAGAGACAGCAAGCTTGAAGGAAGAAAATGGCATGAGGCCTATCTTCTTCATTTTTTGGCTGAATGAGGTGTCGTAAAATCCCAGCTCGGGGTTTTGGGACATTCTGAATCCATTGGCACTATTTTCACAGCCATTTGAAGACTTCTTTTGCAGGTTTTTAACCATTGAAGTTTCAACAAGCTCTAGGGAGCTTGAAGCCCTCATTGATTGAGGTCATGTTTTGGTGAGTCCAAGTTTGTTTTCTGTGACTGAATAGTCATTTTTGACTAATTGTTATGCTCTGAACACATTGGGACAGGTTTCAGAGGCTTTTGAGGACTTTTACAGGTGTTTTTTCCAAAGAGAAGCTCAGTGAAGCTTAAGGCCACATGTAGAAGAGGTCATGCACGGATGAACCATGATCCGTTTTCAGAGTTCTATTAGTCATTTTTGGGGTTTTTATGTGTTCTAATCCCAATGGTATAGTCTATTTTTCCATTGGATTTGAGCAGCAGCTTGTAAAATAACTTTTGACAAATTAATCCCAGAGAGCCAAGTCCATTAATGGAGGCTCAAGGAGATGTAGCCCGGAGAGGGGTGAACTCCTTTATCATGTTGTTCTTGTTGTGAGTGTTTGATGGTTATTATTTGTTGAAAGTTATTATTTGTTGTTGTATTTATGAAAATAACTTATTTAATCTTGCAAAGACCTCACACATAACAATTTAAAAGAAGCATAAACTTGGCACATAATCTATCTTGCATATTTTAACACATGAAGAAAGGTCCTGTAAAGTTTATTTTAATGAAGTAGAGGGTGCTTGCATATCATAAAAAGTCATCCTTCTATTTTCAGATCACTCCTAGCCATTGAAATTTCCTAGATTCAAAGGAGTAGAGGTCATGGTAAGCTCTGGTGACTTCCAGTCCTAGTTCTTCCATGACAGTTTTGGGCATGAGGTTGTGGGAAGCCCCTGAATCCATCAAAAAATTGTGAAGTACCTTGTCATGTATGTTCAAGGATGTGTAGAAGGGAGGGGATGAATCATTCCTATCTTCTACCATAGGACCCAGAATGACTGCAGGCTTTTCATCTTGCAAATTGATGGAGTTTGTGGGAAGGCATGAGGCTTTAGACTGTAATAGCTCAAAGAGGCATTTTTTGAACACTTCATGTTTGATTAGTTCAGAGAGGGGCACAAGGATTCTAATTTTCTAGATTTCATGCTCAAAGTTAAAAGAAGATGTAAGCTTTGGAATTTCTCTTACTTCAAGAACATGACTCTGGATCATTGGAGAGAGGGGTTGGGCCTTCTTACCTTCATTGTTGTCTGCTACTTCCTTAGCGGGCTTCTCTGCTCCAATAATATATTCAAGAACATCAGGTGCTCCTATCCTTTTCTTGGACCTCAGGTTATATGTTCTTTGGTTGCTGCTAGCCTTGTCTCCCTTGCTAAGTTCATTTAGTTGACTGTCCATGAGAGATTCCTCGTATGATGATTGAGTGAGATGAGAAAAAGGAGGAATTTCTCTGAAGCAGTGGATTTTGAGATCAAGCCCGTTTGTTTCCCCTTCCTCCTCATCAGCCACAAAATTATTTTGAAGAGGAGCCTGAATTTTATGGTCTTCTCTATCTCTTCCTCTCTGGTCTCTCTGCATAGTCAGGGGAGCAATATTATTTGGCCTCATGAAGCTTCCTTTGTTTTCGACATTTTGAGGACCTTTGTATGCTTGCCTTCCCTCCATATTCATTCTCTCCATCTATACATACAAATACTTCACCATCTTGGTCAGTTCATCCACATGAGGGTGAGGAATCGAGGGGCCAGACGTTGAGGCTTCGGATCTCCCTTTTCTTCTATCTGCATCAGTCTTATTTCTCATTATGTCAACTGCCAATACATTAGATTCCACTTCTATGGCCGCATCTTGCATTTGAGCTAGGGAGGTAGATCTTCTTTCTCTCAATAGAAGACAGAAATCAGGGTCGAATGCACTAGCATAAGAAAATTTTCCAGAGACTTTTGTGGGCTTTATCTCAGCAAGGATCTTATTATACATCTTATTGAATCTTTTGGAGAAGTATGAGACAGACTCACCTTCCATTTTCTTCAAAGACCCGAATTCTGTCATGTAATACATGAAGTCCTTCTTATCTCCCCACTACCTCAGGAAAGCACTATCCAGAGCTTCAATCCCAACAACAGATCTGGGGGCCAGTTTTCTAAACCACTTCCTCACCTCGTCGTCCAGGCTCTGGACGAAGACTCTCATCCAGACATCTTCATTTTCAATGTTTAGGTTGTTTGCATAACTATAGAAAGAAGCCAGGTGCTCTTCCGTCATTATGTCCTCTTCACTAGTGAACTTGGGCATATATTTCAGGTAATCTCCATAAGGGAGAGGATTCACAGGTTGAGGTAGGAATAAGGGAGCATATCTAGCAGCTACTATGGCATCCATTCTATTTAGAGGGGGATTAGCACCATCCATAGGAACAAAAGGTCTAGGGGAACTAGGAGGAGATGATGTTTGAAATGGAGAGACAGGAGCTGATCTTAAAGAATGGGAGGGGAACTGCAGCAAATCTGGAGATTAGGCTTGTGGGCTTAAAGGCATAGAAATTTCCCTTCCCTCAACAACAGTCATAATAGAAGGACGGGTAGTAAAACCTGGGGTAGGCGAATGTTCAGATGCATTGGGTCTGAACCAAGGTACCACTTCGGGGGAAAGGGGAGTGAAAAGAGTTTCTCCTACTAATTCGAGAGAAGGAGGAGAAAATCCAGTAGGAACGCTCCCAAAATTTAGGCTACGAGAAACTCTGACAGAAGATAATAAAACAAGACGAAATGAAGGGGTTGGAGTTTCTACAAACGCATGAAAATAACCATAAATACCTATTTTAGCAATAGAAGTATCGCCTTCAGAGGACTTTCCTTTTCTAATAATCTTCTCTGGGTCAGCTTCAAGTGGCGCTAATGGCAGCTGAGGGGTAGACCTTGTGTGTCTGCCTCTAGAAGCCACGGATGAAACAATGGAGTCGCTTGTGGGTTGGAACCAGTGGGGTCACCCAGTAGAGTCGTGTCATTGGAGTCGCCAGGTGAACAGTAGAAATCTTGATAGTTCTGATATTTGATGCACCTTCAGAATCAGTTAATCATTGTCGTTCTATCCCAGGGAAAATATTCAACTTCTTCCCTGGCAACGACACCATAAATGTTAGTGTCAGAAGTCACTCCTGGATTGCGATAGGAGTAGAGCCCAATGCCCATCAGTTTTATGTCAAAAATAAATTTAATAGGTGATCAAATGGGTAGAGACCTAGGAAGGTATAGTTTTAACTCGAGAAACCGGGCCTGGTATGTAGAAGACAAGAAAGGTATTGATCCAACTTCTGTCAGTACGCTGAGTATAAGATGGATAGATGGAAGACTTAATGAGATGAGTGAGAAAGACTGTCTCGGGCATCAGGCCTTCGACATCTTGAGAAGGAAAAACTCAGAAGACAAGATCCTCTTGACCCCGAGTTTCAAAGAAATGAAAGGTGGCTCGACTGGATCCTCCAATTCTGAGCCATTCAGCATTGAGAAAGTACAAGAATTGATTAGAAACCTTGACACTATTATAGTGATCCAACCTACATCATCCTATAATAGCGCAACTCGACTAGATCCTCCAATTTCGAGCAGTCCTAACACAATGTAAACAAAGAGATGGAAAGAGGTTGACATCCATAAAGTAAGAAGTCTCGCATGCCAATACATAACTAGAGCGACCAACTCTTCATCAAAACTTTTCCATCGGGAGCCTAGCTCAACCATCGATACTAAACAAAATACAAAAACTGAGTACATATGCTCAGAAAAATTCACACAACAGAGGTGTGCTAGACTTTTAGGATGGCACATCTCTTCAATCAAATCTGGCCTGCACTCCTCTATCATACGCCATCTTAACTCTGCATGGCTCATGCTAAGGGGTAGTTGAGCCCTTAAATGTTGAATTAGCATGTGCAGACTTCCCTGGTGAGTCGAGGACATCGACATGGTTTCTGTGGGAAAACCAGTACAGAGAACCATCTCAGGAAGACTTCATGCTGGGACATCCATACCTCACAACTAATTAGTTAGGTGAGCTTTCAACCACCCTCTCTCTTCTTCATTCACTCTGAGCACGTATTAGGATTGAGATCAAGTTGAACTGGCACCTGGAGAACACGGTGATTCCTTCTGCAACTAAACCCAACACTTCGGCCCCCTTCGTAAAGCTCTTTCTATCACCCCCAAGTGACTACGGGCTATGAACCTGGGCCTATCTTCAAAGGCGCTTTTGGCACTTCACATCTCGCGACTGGGAGGAGGTTGTTCCACATGCTTCAAAGTTGCGATGGGTGAAAAAGGAAAAAAGCCTAATCGCGCACCACGTGTCCTTGTGGAATGGACGACTGAGATGCTTTCGACCCTTTCACTATGAAAATCCTAAAAGGCCCCACGCGTGGCTCAGATATTGCATTGTGTGTCCTTCTGATGAATGGTCTCGATCCTCTCGGCAATACTGTGGGACCAGGTCCGGGACGCCTTCGGCACTTCGCGTCTCGAGGATCCTAGTTGCAAAGAAAAGCGCTTCAAGGTCACGATGGGTGAAGTGGTGACATAGACTAATCACACGCCATGCATCCCTCTGGATGGACGATCCTGATTATTTGATGAATGTAATATAAGATCTCTCCATCACGCTAATCATGGCGCAACTCTATTAACTGTGATTTCATGTCGATCGTCGATCTGCTTTGCTAATTGATCCTTTTCGTTGAAATCAGACTGCTTGCTTGCTTGATTTTAAACGCGAAATGAACTTCTCCTGTGGGATGCACTCGGCGCTTAGGCTGTGGCCTTGGACTAGAATGCATTTGATGGGTTTTCACACCCCATTTCTTCACATTCTACATCAAGGGTCTGAAATCGGGAAAAAACACCCCGCTTGCAAGAATTAGTGCTAACAGGACCTGAGGCCCTTTTTTTCCTCTCTAGTCATGGTACACACCTTGAGACCTATTCTTATTATGAAACCGTACCAATGGTTCCAAATGAAACTAATTATATGCAACTAAATGTATGCAACTATACGCAACTATGCAACTATGAAACATGCAACTTATGAATGACAACTATGCAACTATATGCAACTATGCAACTATGCAACATGCAACCAACTATATGCAACTAAGGGTGCATTTAACTATATGAAACTATGCAACTAACTATATGCAACTAACTACATGCAACTAACTATATGCAACTAAGGGTGTATTTACCTATATGCAACTATGCAACATGTAACTTTTGCAACTTCAACAACTTTATAGAAAGTATGCAACTTTACGCAACTTTATGCAACTTTACGCAACTTATGTAACAATGCAACTTATGCAACTATATGCAACAAGACCTATATGCAACTATATGAAACAAGACCTATGTTTCCTTGCAACTATATGCAACTATATGACGGATAGGACCTAAGGCCCTTTTTTTCCTCTCTAGTCATGGTACACACCTTGACACCTATTCTTATTATGAAAACGTACCAATGGTTCCAAATGAAACTAACTATATGCAACTAAATGTATGAAACTATACACAACTATGCAACATGCAACTTATGAATGACAACTATGCAACTATGCAACATGCAACTTATGAATGACAACTATGCAACTATGCAACATGCAACTTATGAATGACAACTATGCAACTATGCAACATGCAACTAACTTTATGCAACTAAGGGTGCATTTAACTATATGCAACTATGCAACTAACTATATGCAACTAACTACATTCAACTAACTATATGCAACTAAGGGTGCGTTTAACTATATGCAACTTATGCAACTTCAACAACTTTATGGAAATTATGCAACTTTACGCAACTTTATGCAACTTTACACAACTTATGCAACTATATGCAACAAGACCTATATGCAACTATATGCAACTATATGCAGCAAGACCTATGCTACCTTGCAACTATATGCAACTATATGATGGATAGGACCTAAGGCCCTTTTTTTCCTCTCTAGTCATGGTACACACCTTGAGACCTATTCTTATTATGAAAATGTACCAATGGTTCCAAATACAACTATATTGCAACTTATGCAACTATATTGCAACTATATTCTCAAATATTGGTTAGTGGTCAAATGCAACTATATTGCAACTTATGCAACTATATGCAACTATATTGCAACTTATGCAACTATATTGCAACAATTTTGTATGCAACTATATGCAACTATGCAACATGCAACTTATGCAACTTTACACAACTTTACGCAACTTATGCAACCATGCAACTTATGCAACTATGTGCAACTATATGCAACTTATGCAACTATATTGCAACAATTTTGTATGCAACTATATGCAACTATGCAACTATGCAACATGCAACTTTTGCAACTTCAACAACTTTATGGAACTTGTGCAACTTTATGCAACTTTATGCAACTTTACGCAACTTTACGCAACTATATGCAACTTATGCTGCCTTGCAACTATATGCAACTATATGACGGATAGGTGTGGCAATTTCAACTTTATGCAACTAAATGCAACTATAATGCGACTATGTTGGTACTATATTGCAACTTATGCAACTTATGCAACTATATGCACCTAAGAAGATTTAAATAGGACCTAAAAACCTTATGTTCTTTCCCTGACCATGGACAAGACCTAAGTTCCATACATGGACTATATTGCGACTTATGCAACTTTACGAAACTTTATTGCAACTTATGCGACTATATGCAACTATATGCAACTTATGGAACTATATTGCAACTATATGCAACTAGGTGTGACAATTTCAACTTTATGCAGCTATATGACGGATAGGTGTGGCAATTTCAACTTTATGCAACTAAATGCAACTATATGCAACTGTGTTGGTACCAAAAATGTATATTGGCACGATAACTTATCTTCTTGTTTTAACGAGTGTAGGTACCACCAAATAGGTATTTTTCGGATCTATCTTCCTCGAGTGATGATCAAGATATAGTAAGAGAGGTTGAAAGTGAGACATGTTGTACTAGATCTACCGGTTCTAGATCAACTAGGTTGGAAAAGGTAAGGAAAAGATTTCGTACCCGCATGCAATTTTTTATTGCCAACGGAGGGTCGTGTAATTATGATGATGAGAGCATAGGTGACATTGAATTTCCCTTGAGGTATAAACATCTAGTGCAATGATGGGAACCTAAGGAGCTACCTGAAGTGGACACAGATTTCTTCATCGGTGGGAGGATGCATCGCATTGCTCCTTCGTCCCTACATGGATTGGGGTTATTTTCCATGGATGGCATAAAGGTTGGCTATGAAACTATAACTAAATTGATGGAGTATGTCGGACCATTATACAAATACAATCATTGGTTGATGTTGGTCCGATATATGCAAAGTATGTGGAGATACAGAGTTACCACAAATTATATACAACTACTAGATAACAATCAAAATAAAGGGGCAACTATGTAAATTGATGGAAGGCCAAAAGCTATTGGAAACATTGTGGGCTTTATAAATAGTACACGACCAGTGGCAACAACTAAGAAACCAAATTGCATATTTGAGACACGCAAAGGAAATCGTATATTTGTATGTGCAACAAAAACAATAGTTCCAGGTGAAGAGTTGTTGATCGATTACAACTTAAATCGAATAGATGGAGAGGGTGACCATGGAAAGACACCCACTTCACCTCAGCAAGTAAAAGTTAAATACAGTAAAAAATTATGACTACAACAACTAAATTTCATAAATTTCATTATTTTTTTTCTGTTATTACTGCAATATTTCATTTTCTTAATGTTACAGGTGAATTTCATAACTTTTATTGATTGATTTATTGTGTCAACATCTGTCCAGGGTGACCATGGTAGAAAATCACCCGATACATCTCTCTAGGGTGACCGTGGCAAGGCACCCGCAGTGATTCAACAGGTAAATGTTAAATATAGTAAAAACTTATGACTACAACAACTAAATTTCAGAAATTTCATTATTTTGTTTTCTGTTATTACTGCAATATTTCATTTTCTTAATGTTACAGGTGAATTTCATAACTTTTATTGATTGATTTATTGTGTCAACATCTGTC
>ML786240.1:755421-766970 GCA_009831015.1 Picea engelmannii | reverse complement strand
TAGTTTCTTATCGAGAGGCTTTTTATTGCCTTCTCGGGGATCCCCTGAGCGAAGCATCTCTAGGTTTTATTTCCTATGGCTTTTATCTTTTACCAGCTGCTTTTACCCCCTAGGCCTTTAGCCCCTTCTTCCCACAAGACAAAGTGTAACCCTCAAAGGTCATCCTAATGTCCAGACTAGGGGAATGGGATGGATGAGCGGGGTATAAGATGTAAATATGATAAGATGATGGGAGAAGATGATGGCTCTGCAAATCCCCCTTGGTGGCTACCCAAAACCCATGAATATCATCTTGCTAAGTCACCCAATCAATCACCCCAACAATGGTCAAGTGGATTAGTGTAAGATCCAAGCAGTCATTAGAAATGAAAGGAACCTAATGCATATATAAGAAGGTCATAACAATCAAATATGACACATACCATGATACCTCGGACCAATTACCTCATGGAGCAAGGGTCCTCTCAAATGCAAGCCCAGGCTGGTGGTGATGGAAACTGCTACTGCTGACAGGACAAGTCTGGCAAAGAAAGATGGGCCCTCCAGGGCCATGCTCAAGTCAATCCCGCTCTCGGTACTCCATGTCTAGGACCATGTGGGCCTCGAGACATGATCTCCTAGTTATCCCTAGATATCGGGGATAACAGTCAACAAGGGATCAACTGGATGGTTGAGTAGGCATTCAATTGGTTGGAAAACTAGAGAAAATTAGTCTGCTAGTGCATAGAACAAGGCAGAAATCAATAAGTTTGCTATGCACCCTCACCAATATGTGTGGACCTCATTTTCCTTACTTCAAGGAAGTTGGTTATATATTGGTGTTATATAATCTGACCTTATGGGTCTATTATAGCGCAAGTTGTAGGGTGGGAAAAGCTTGACCCAACCACAAAGCAAGTGCTACGACTTGGGAATCCTACACCCAATGTCACCTCGATGTAGGTCTCGCACTTCAAGGGTGACTAGGTCACTCTAGGGAGGCGATCTCGGTGACCCTAGGGGGATTGAGATGGAGATGAATATGGATGGAAGTGAATCCCCTATAGTTCAAGTCTAAGTGGAGTGAAAGGTGGAAAGAGGTTCCTTGTAAGTCAAGTAATTTTTTCCCCATGGGTATAATACTTCTTTAAATGATTATACCTACCCGAGACACAAGGAAAGACACTTTGCAACAATACATGTTAGTTGCATCAACAAGTTAAGCTTGCAATCCCTAATTCATAGAAATAGATAACAGTATATATCAACAAGAATATGGTACTATAAGCTGCTCAATAAATGCTAAAGATCAAGTAGAAAATGCAAGAGAAAAACTTGTAAATGACTAGCTAAACTCAAGATGAAAAACCAATACTCTTAGCATAAAAGATAAGGTTGTTGTAAACACTTGTCTGCAGAAAATTATATCAGCCTTATGGCTGTAAAATCCAATGTGTTACAACAATAAAATCAACCACTGAAATCCTCTCAAACTTTTCCAAAAGGTGCGTTGGACCAAGGAAAACAAGTGTGCAAACTTTGAGCAAAATCCAATGGTTGATAAGAGAGTTATTCAAGCAAGTAAGTTAGGGTTTCTACAGCCCTAATGGCTGAAGATGAAATTTTGTAACAACATAAATAAGTAGCCCCTAGATGGGAATGCCCTAGTGGTTGTGAGGTGCACAAGGAATAAGGAAAACAATCCACTTTGCAAGAAGTAAAAATGACCGAAAATCACGTTTCCCAATGCAATATTTGATTTCTCCAATGCAACAAATCAATGACTAATGCCTTTACTATTGGGTTAATGGAGTCAAATAAGAAAATATCTTGGAGAAGCTACCTCCTTAGGGGTCTAATCCCTTTTACTTCCCAAGGCAAGTTTCTCTAGGCTAGGGTTTATGCTAAGAGGGTGTATGTTTCTCTTAGCAAACCCTTATATAATCAATGAGATGAAGAAAATAAAATAATGAAGGCTATGGTGGGGGTGTATTCCCTTATACTTTCCACCTAGCTCCTAGCATAAAAATACTTGAACTTGAAAAATGATAGCATAATAGTAGAAAATCATACCAAGATCAAGAGAAATGCAAAGATAATCCACCACAAGACCCACAAAGCATCATTCAAAGCTAGCGCTAGACCTCATCCATCAACCATTTATAAACATAGCCATAAATAAGTGCACAAGAGATAAAAAGAGCCAAGTGTGGTGCAAATTTCAGACCAAGCCTCTCACAAGAGGGCGAGTTATATTAAAATGAGAGCTCATGATCTGTATTTATACAAAATGTAGCTAACTTAGCTTGTCCACAAATTAAGGAGTAAAACACAAGATTAGGGGTCAACAACCCTAATATTTCCCCCTTAACAAAGTAATATTAAACAATTCACTTTTCGCACAAATAAAACCCTAATTTAGGAGGACATCACCCCTTTAGGGGACGTTTTTCCACTTTGAGGAAGTCGTTGGTGTTGGAGAATCATGGATAGGCCTCCAAATGTCACATGCCAAGCATCTAAGCACTCTCATAATGGTTAAGACCCTTCTCCTCAAACGTCCATTTTTCAAAAGAGTGACACCTCACCACCATGCCTTAGCCCCCAAAATCATGACGTCGAGCTCAAATATAGAACTTTTTGCCCCTCTTGGGAAAAATGTTTGGCAAGTAAGGGGTGGGCTAGGTCATCCAAGTCATCATCAAGGTCGTCCAAGTCTGATCTCTCTCATCCTATATGCAGGCCCCTAGCATCCAACCTGTGGGCTTGTAGCCCCATGGAAGCCTAAGCTAGGCTTGTTTTCCCAAAATTGTCCACCAACTAGGTCCTGCAAAGACAAATGAACACGCCCTCCAAGGATATCAAGTCATAACATCATGATAAGTGAATCCAATCAATAAATAATCCATCTAAGCATGTGCATAAAATATCATTATATCAAACAATTAACAACTCAAAGACATTATGCAAGTTGTTAAGTTTAAATATAGGAGGGTTGATCAGGTGTCTTATTGGGTAGGTCTTGCCCTAGGTCAAGGAGAGCTTCCAAGAGATCCTTCTCTAAGCCATGTAAAGTGGATGAGGTGGTAGGGGTAAAGACTCAATGGGAATAGGGCTCATGACATACAAGGGGTCGTAGTGTTTCATTCATGGGTGCCTTTGTAGAGGGTATGTGGTACCTTCGTCCGCAATGCACTTTTTCCAAGCCCATCAATTGCCTTTTATCTTTCTTTATTTAATTTCTTTCAATATAGCATAAGGAGAGATTGAAAGTCACTGCCTTGGATTGGTGACCAGGTGGTGGAAATTTTACCCACAAACACCTAATGGAAATGAGAAGGTTGGCTCATGATGAGACCCCCTTTCTCTCAGCCATGCAACTGAGATCCATTGCCCTGGTTTGGTGACCATAACAATTCCATACCACTAGATATCCATAGAAATGATGGGTCGGCTCGTGATGAGACCTCCTATCCTTCAACTAACCTTTTAAGATTTATTTATTATATTGTGGCTCATATTTATTCAAAGATAAGTGTTTCATTTCTTTCTTGGGTGATCCCTAGGTGAAGCATATGGAAGATTTATATAAGGATTTTATCTTTTACCCAACACCAACCCCTCTGGGCCTTTATTCCCTTCTTCCCATAGAATGAGGGACAACCCCTTATTGGGTCAATACACCCTAAAATTCCAAGAGACAAGGAAATGGAGGGGAACAATGATGAAAAGTGGTAAGTATGGTCGGGAACGGTATGATGGCTCATTAAGGGAGTCCCTAGTAGCAAATCCATCCCCAAGGAAAACCATTTAATAGGGCACAATGTCAATCACCAAGGTGAAGTAGGGCAAAAGGCATAATGTCCAAGCACATATCATGAAATCTAGAGCAATCTAAGACACAACATAATCAAATGGCTTAAATATTGAAATGATGCTCACCATAATATTGACTTGTACTTCGTGGAGCAAGGCCCACTGCCTTCTAAAAGCCAGCTAGTGTGGTGGATTCCATCTACAAAACGGTGACCATCTATGGCGGTGACTGGGTTTTCCATCTGTGCAAAAGGGTACTTTTGGTCATGTAGTCTCTCGACACTCCATATATGCAACCTGAGGGCCTCGAGACATTATCTCCTTAGTTATCCAAAAAATGGGGATAATAGGGTCAATCGAAGTGTTTGTGATATGTGAACAATGAATGTATGATATGCATTGTGTATGGAAATATTTTGGTTTCTCATGCCTCTGCATATGTTGAGATATGCTCAATTGTGCTTAAGTGTTGTAACATTGTCTTTAGACACCACCTATCTCTCTTAATACTAACTATATGATCTACCTAATCCTTTGATTCTGAAACATGGTATCAAAGCTAGTAGTTTTAGATCTAGGTTATCATCTACCAGTTCTTTGGAGGTTGTCCATTATACATACTCTTGACAAGTCAGGTCTCTCTAATAGATTGAATCAAGGTTTCAAATTGTAAAATAAATATCGGATTAGATTCGTAGATCATTGTTATGAATTCCGAGCAACAACTTGTGGTTCTGAATGGCAACAATTATGGAATATGGGCACGGGATATGGAAACATTGTTGAAGAGTAAAGTGTTATAGTTGTTTACAAAAATTGTGATTCCAAATCCCAAGGATGACTAGGATAAATTTTTCATTGATAGGAAGAAGGATGAGGTTGTAGAAGTAATAACAACCTACATATTCATTTAGGTTTTTGTGGTGAGAAATTTGTTCAGAATTTGTCGGAAGAACCACAGTGTTATTGACAGCTTTTCGTCGACGTTTCGGATCCACAACAGGATCCATCTTCAGGACAAAAAAGCCTGAGGAAAAATAAGAGAGGAGCCTTTAATAAATAGTGATAAGGCGGGTGAAAAAAACTACGGTCGACTAAGTGAAACCCTCGTTTTTAAGAGCTTTTTTCAAAAGATAATAAATAGTGGTTTAATTAATGAGTTAAGTGGTTTAAATATTAAGTTTTTTATGTTAAATGTAGGCTAGATTTAGGGTTGACCAAAAGATGTTAGTATTATAAATATTAATTTTATGTTGATTATAGGTTAAATTAATGAGGTAAACCCTAGGTTTGAGGAAGTTAATATAATCTTAGGTTAATTTGACTAAGCATTGTTAGTATTATAAATATTAATTTTAAGTTAATTATAGGTTAAATTGAGGTTAATTTAATGAGGTAAACCCTAGGTTTGAGGAAGTTAATATTATTAATATTAATCTTAAGTTAGTTTGACTAATTATAGGCTAAATTTAGGTTCATATTATTAATATTAAATTTTATGTTCAAAATAGGCTAAATTTAGGGTTAACTATATGGTGTTAATAATATTAATATTAATAATACTAACACCCTCATAAGCTTTGACGTTGACTCTCTTTTCACTAAGATCCCTCTTAATGAGGCCATCCTACTTATCACTATTTATTAAAGGCTCCTCTCTTATTTTTCCTTAGGCTTTTTTGTCCTGAAGATGGATCCTGTTGTGGATCCGAAACGTCGACGACAAGCTGTCAATAACACTGTGGTTCTTCCGACAAATTCTGAACAAACCTACATATTTATAGAGATTCATTTTCATATAAGCATGAGCGATTGTTTGAATGTTGTCGAGAAGAAGCTAAAGACTCTATTTGGTAAAACCGATGAAAGTTAGATTATGCAAATTGAGAAAGAGTTGATCTCTCTAGATCCTCTCTCTTTTGAAATAATTGAATACTATTTATCCAATGTGAAGGAACTTTAGTTGAAATTGGGTGAATGTAGAAAGGATTTTCCCAAGAAAGATGCTCAACTCATATAACTAATCTTGATGAACCTAAAGACACCTTGTGATTTTTTATGTTCGATGTTTCATACTAGTTGGACCTCTAGAAAAGATTATGGTAAAGAGTAAATATTTTATTCTTTATGTCATTTACTGATTAGGGCAAAGGAAAAATTGTTTGATGAAGGGAAACTTGAGGTCAAGGAACATGCCCATTTTCTAAAGGGAAAATATCAACATAATTATAAAGAAAGAGGAAAACATTGCACTCAAAAGAAAGAATGTGATTGCATCGACTAGACTTTTAAGAAGAAGCATAGTGACCAGACTTCAACCAAGAAAGGTAGACCAAATAACACCATTATTATGGGAAATTTGGACACATGGAGAAGGCTTGTTGGCAGAAGACCGAGGATCTGGAGGAGAAAGTGAAGAAGCTTGAAGGAGACATGTCAATTGGAATATTAACCAACCTACAACACTGGACTTTAGAAGGTAAGGAAGATAACTAAATGTTTTGTATTAGTTCTTCTCAGGCCTTGCATGCTTGTACTTCTTATAGTGTATGGATGGCTGACTCTTGTTGCACATGTCATATGGCTAAAGAGTTTTCTATCTTTTATTCATTAAGTGAGGATACAGGAAAATAAATCTTTGTACTAGATGATTATGTACTTACTATTGTTGGTTGTGGCGATATTGAATGTCAGAATGATGTGATAAAAAATGGGTATCATGCACCTAGCTTGAGTGCTAATTTGTTGCTTGCACCCCAACTAGCTTAGATTGGCAAGAAGTTAGAGTTTTGGCCAAATCAGATGGTTGTGAACGATATGCACATCAACTTTGTCGTTGTCGTTGATGTTAGAATATATGGTTTACTTATCAATAGAAGTTATTAGATGATCATTAAGATAATCTCTCAACCTCTTCCTCTCTAATAGGAATTAGTTAGATCATGCAACAACCTACTAACTCTATAAAAGAGCTCAATGTGATTGTATGTGTGCGCTCAACATTTTTAATAATCAATGTAATATCATATGTGCATACATTGTTTATGCTTTATAGTCTATATTTTCTATATGGAAACAAATCCCATCATTGTCAAAGTAGTCATCCTTTCAAGTGTGAAGCCCACCATCTGTGTGTCCATTTCAAGCTTCAAGACCACTGCTCGTGTGTCTACAAGTGTGAATACCATGCCAATTCAAGAAAGAAGGAGTAGATGTTGCTTAGAATTCATGAAGGAGTCGTAGTTAGAAAAAGGATACACCACAATGGGGAAATCTATGATATGAAACTGTTGTGCCTATAATGTGAAGCAAGAAATACATGGATGAGAAGAACAAATCCATTTGATGGGAATGTCGAATGCTTATCTATTTGAATCAGATTACTTTCGTAGGTGATTTCAAGCCAAATTGAGTGCAAAATCATGTGCCAAGTCAAAAGAGTTGGGATCTTCAAATAGTGTCCTTAGTAGGATCAATTGGAGTGTTGAGATTTTGTGTCAATTCGTGGTAAGAATTAAGTCGAATTTATTCTATCAGTATTGCTATTAGATTGCTTCACATCAATGGTGCAGTTGGTTGATTGATTTTGGGAGCAATAGTTATAGAAGCAGAGCACATCAACCCAATACCCACTTAAAAGTCTTACAAAGGTATTTCTATTAGTCCAGCATTAGGCAGAAGTTGTATTCCTATAATACATGGTGTTATTGTTTGTTTCAAGAAAATTTTAGACATATAATTTTCAGAAATTGGAAACTCCTCTAGAAAATTTTAATGGCCTTAATTTTCACACATGGAAAGTGAAAATTCAAATGAACAAAAAATTATGGGTTATAATGGAAGGCACAAAAGTAGAACTTATAGAGGCTAAACAATTGATTGAGTGGCAAAGTAGAGATGACAAAGCCAAGTCCATTATTAGTCTCACTCTTTCAGATTCAGGATTACATCAAGTTAATCTAGAAAACTCATCTAAAGAAATTTGGAATAAATTAAACATGTTGTTTGGAGCAAAAGTGGTGAATGCAAAGTTCTCTCTAAAGCTACAACTATTCAAATCCAAGATCTCTACTAAAGTCACTATGTTTAGGCACATAAACAATTTGAGATCTCTCCTCAAATAGCTAGCAAAATCCAATGCTAAGGTAGATGAAGAGGATGCCAAAGCTATTTTTCTAAATAGTTTTCCTTCTAAATACAACAATTCTATCTCTACTCTTAGTCAGATAATTTCATAAGCTCTAGAAGACATGATTTTAACTCTTAGCTAAAGAAAGGAAAACAATTGCAACATATTTGGAAGGATATTCTTAACCAGTGTTTGCTTTATATTCAAAGAAAAGGATGGGAAAGAGAATGACAGGTAAGGGTGATATTGAATGTTACTACTATGAAAAAATAGGTCATACAACAATTGATTGAAAAATATGTGCTAGTAGCTTTCTTAAAGGGAAAGTTAAAGAATTATCAAATATAGCCATTGTTGAAGATCCACCAGACATTGACAGTGGTGATGACATCGTCGAGGAACATGAAACTTTCACATTTTAAGAAGCTCACACTTTGAAGATATGGAGGGATGCAATGGAATATAGATAAATGTTCAGTAGGTTAGGATGCTTATGGACCAGAGAAACAATACATCATTGATGTTATGAGACATGCATGTGGGGATTGTTGTCTAATAGTTCAAGGTAGATCAAGGATTTGGGAGTTTGGTATCATACCTTTATGAGGGTGATGAGATGATTGACCTTGGTTTGGTGCATTTCTTTTTGGGCATCCAAGTCTATAAATGGATGATGGTGTCTTTATTTTTCAACCTTTAATGTGTTACCTTTAAGGTGTTGTAGACAAATTCAAAAGAGATATTAGAAGGTCATAGTCATATAATCATTGATATTAGTTAAAGAGTTTCCTTTAGCTCTTATACTAGAAGAATGAATAAATGAGATGGAAACAAAATAATCATCTACATTGAATTAATTTATCATTTATGAACTAAATAATGACCATTTTGAATTTGTTTTGGTAAAGTTGAACCCCCCTAAAGTATCATCTCAAAAATAATTACAATCATCAAGTGTCAGGTCCCTTATGAGTGACACATAAATGCATTTTAGAATATGTACTCATCAAAGTAACATCCTAACTTGATTGTTTTTAAAACCTTGAAATAGATGTTCATGATTGCAAAAGAGACAATAACACTCTCCCATTTATGCCCCCTTTTTTCCTTTTTTTTCTTTTGATTTCAGTCCATCAAGCCTCATGATTTAAAATTACATAAAATTTAGTCACTTTTATTAGTTTTCCTTGACCCTTTGGAGCCATGTGAATAAGATCCTTTTATTGATTGTAATACTCTAATTAATTTTTCTCCCCCCACCAAAGGATTTTTCTTGCAATTAAACCGATTTTTATAGAATGTGATACTCTAATTAATTTATCTTATCCCCCCACCAAAGGATTCTTCTTGCAATGAAACCACCTTTTATTGATTGTAATACTCTAATTAAATTATCTTCTCCACCCAGCAAAGGATTCCTCTTGCAATGAAACCACTAGGAGGGCATTTGATCCACAAGTCATGATTGCATAGTATTTTCGTCGAGCCTTTGTATATGGAAGGATGACCATTTGTTAGATTAAAACAGTTGGTATTCTTAAAGGTTTTGGTTGTTTCACTTATTAATGATCTAATTTTGAATCTTTTTGCAAAAGTGGTTTTTTTATTTTTCCTAAAACTTTGCCTTTGGACATGAATCTACCTTGTTATCGCACAGTTTGTAGCTAGATCAAAAGGCTAGAAGATAGAGGCCAAACTGGCGTAACAGGAACCTACCCCACCCAATGTCACCACAATGGTGAGGTTCTTTCTATTCAGGAAGGTTAGGCCCAGGGGAGACGTCCCCGGTAACCTGGAGTTTTGAAGAGGCTAAGGTATAAAGTTCAAAGTGAAATTCCCTCTTCACAAGTTACCACCAAGAGTAAATAGTCTGGCTAAACAACCAATAATGAAGTGTAGGCCCAAATGAGAACACCTACCTGGAACAAAGCAACGGAAAAACAATATATGCAGGCTATGATTCAATGGGTTAGTACTTCATATAACTATATGATATCAATGTATTAGCAATTGTGACAATAGATATTGACGAGATCAATGTTTATTAATATGGCAATGGAACAATATCAATCCATCAATAAATATTGAGATGTTGTAGCAAACAATGTATCCAATCAATCCCTTACTCAATAAATGCTTCAAAACACCATCTAATTGCCTATAAAGAGAAAATGTTGCATCAAGATGGAATAACCAAGGATGACGTCAGCCTTATTAGGGTTAGTAGTTAGTTAGGGTTTCAATTTATAAGAGTTTTAAGAGTTTGTTTGTCCACTATCACTTCACCGTTGGAGACCTAAGATAAATGCCTAAGGGTAAATGGAGTCAAATTAAGAGAGGATGCAAGGGTTGAAGGGAAAAGGCTAAAGACTATAGGGAAGAGTTTTGAAGTGTTGCAATGGCAGGGCCCCAGAAACAAAACCCTAGGGGAAAGAGGCTCACTTCGGTGTTGCTTAAGCAAGGCCTCATGCTCTTTCCTCCTGCATTAGGTTTATCTTGGCAAAACATCTAGCATAAAAGATAAATCAAGACATGAGAGTGAGGTGAGGGAGAGTGTTGCAAAGGCAAGGCCCTATCACCGAACCCTAGAAGCAGGACGACCCTAGGTGTAGATAACCTAGGCTTGGGATGTCTCCTCCTTCTTGACTTTTAAAAGGCACGGCTAGCACAGGGGAAGAAGTAATAAGAGTGTAGCAAAGGCTAGGCTCTTCTTTCCTTCTTCAATGGCTGAAAATTTCTCTTTTAGGGGACATGAGACAACAACCTACTTGTGTGTTTGTCCCCTAGGATTTTAAAGTCAGTAAAATTTATAATAAATGCAAGAATATAAGACTACAACCATTCAATTAAGAAGTTTTGCAGAAAAACCACTTACATATCATGATGAAATAGCATTGCAAACTCTAGTTGTAAACCTTCCTTCAAGAGAAATGCCAAAAATGCCAACAAAAGCCTTCCTTCAACAAGTGCGCCTCACTCAAAGAGAAGAAATACCCAAGTAGGGCGCAAAAATCAGATCTCACTAGGAGAGTGAATTTGTGTGTTATTAAAATGAGGATAAAACTCCTCAATATATACTGTATCAATGACCTTTAATTAAATTTAGGTCATAAAAATTAGCCGACAAGGCTTTAAACCAAAATCATATTGTTTTTACATTAAAATGTCACATCAAAACCCTAACTGAGCTGTAATAGAGGTAAAATCCCCTTCAAGGGAGGCGCTAGCTCCTTTTAGGGAAAATGAGACATCCAGGAGCAAAATGTTAACCCTCTAGGGGCTTCTCCAACATGCCACACATATGTAGGGTAGCACCTTGTAGTTGAAGTGAGCTAATCTTCAATGCCAAAATTCTTCAATGGCGTGGGTCATGGCAGCTTCTGAGTGACCCTATAGCTTATGCAAGTCACCTTCTTCTCTTCCAATGATGATTGCTTCATTTACGGTCTCTCCTTTAGCACGTTCCCTTCTGCAACCTTCGTTATAGCTTCCTCGTGTGACCTGGAGCAAGGTCAACAAAACAACAAGCAAGAATAATATCCTTCTTGATAATATAAAGCAATAGCACGAACAATCATCACAGTAGCTCCTTTAGAGCTATCACTTATAATTTATCTGAAGCAAA
>ML786240.1:702842-739146 GCA_009831015.1 Picea engelmannii | reverse complement strand
AACAGAGACGTATGGCAATTATTTGTCCTTTATGACAGTGCTCCATATGCATTTTTTTTTCAATACATGCCAAAGGGAGTTGGCGGCCAATGCTTTGTTGAAATGGAATATATTTATAATCCCCCATCCACCCTTGTTTTTCGGTTGGCCAGTGTTTCCCAGTTGCAGAGGTGCAGCTTGTGATGGTCCAAGTTGCCCAACCAGAGGAAGTTGTATGTAAGTTTCCTTAGTTTATCCAAGACCGGGATAGGTATAGCTGCAAGAGCCATCCAGTATATCGGTTGTCCTTCTAGGGCAGCTTTGATAAGAGTGTAACAACCTCCTATGGAGAGCCATCTGTTGCACCAGTGTCCAATTTTTTTTCCACGTTTGCTACGATCTAGTCCCAATTTGTAGCCTTATAATGTTATTCTTTAATGTAACAACCAAGGTATTTGAAGCCTTGTGATACGTGGATGAAACTATAAGGAAATATGTCCTTCAATTGTTCCAATATTTGATCTTGTAGGTTTGCGTAAAGGAATGTCGATTTAGACCAGTTGATCTGTAAGCCCTTGGCGCAACAGAATAGCTTCACGATTTCATTGATTTCCCTCCATTCATGTTGACTGTCATTGATCATTATGAGTACGTCGTCGACAAAAAGGAGGTGTGGGATTTTTACTAACCTTGAGACCTTGATCCCTATTATCCTACCTTCTGCGTGGATTTTTTTGAGGAGAAGGCATAAACCTTCCATGATTAGGATGAACAAGAGCGGTGAGAGAGGGCAACCCTATCGCAGTCCTCTACCACTGTGGAAGAAAGAGGACGATTCATCGTTTACCAACACAACAAAAATTGCATTAGTAATGCAGCTCATGATCTAATATAATGAGGTTTGGTTGTAACCTGACTGAATCAAAATTAGTCTGAGAAAGTCCCAGTCTATGTAGTCGAAACATATTTTTAGATCTAGCTTGAGGATGAGTGCTCCAGAATGTTTATGGTTAATGTTGTGCAAGCATTCTTGTGTAGTTCCAATAGCATCAAGGATTTGTCGACCCTTTAAAAAACCTAACTGCTCACCTGATAGTGATCACGAGAGGATGGTTTTGATTCTGTTGGCGATGATTTTTGAAATTAGCTTGTAGCAAAGATTCCAGAGTGCTATCGGTTTGTAGTCGTCGAAAGTAATCGGGAAATTTTCTTTCGGAATAAGAGTCAAAAATGTTAAATTTAGTGCCCTAGATACCTTACCACGGAGTCTGGAGTCTTCCACTACCTCCAGAAGATCATCCCGAACTAAATCGAAGAAGTGCAAGTAGAACTCTACGGTCCAGTCGTCAGTGCCCAGGATTTTGTCCCTTGAGAAGGATTTTAATGTTACCAGAACCTCTTGTAATGTACAAGGATTGTCCATGGTGGTGGATTCCTCCTCTATAACCATGCGAGGAAAGAGTCGGGCCACAGTAACAGGATCTTGAAGATTGGTGTGCGGCTTCGCCTCATAGAAGGATTTAAAATAACTCGTTGTTGTTGCCTTAATTGCTTGTTGTCCACTGTGTTTAGTGCATGCTTCATCAGTAATATCCCAGATATGTTTTTTGTTCCTGGTTGAGTTTGCGTATCGGTGGAAAAATTTGGTGTTGAGGTCTCCGCACTTTACCCAGATTTCTTTGCTCCACTGCCTCCAAAGAGCTTCATCTGCAAGTAATATCTTGTTCCTCTCAAATTCTAATTCTTTTAATTGTTGGTACCTACCCCCAGAGTTCCCATCCTAAGTATCAACTTGGTGTAGATCTTGTAGGTTAAATTCCAATGCTTGTAATCTATGGAGAGTGTGTCTTCTGTGTAAGGTAGCCCATATTTTTATACGAGATTTTAATAGCTTCAATTTCCAAATGAAACGTTCTTATATACTTGTTTCTGTCTGAAAAATGGGGTCTTCCCAAACTGTTTTGACAATAACATTGAAATCATCCTCGTGTAGCCAACTGGAGTTCAATTTGAAAGAGTAGTAAATTCGCTTAGTTGGTGAGCCAAATTGCAGCAGAATCAGGGCGTGGTCTGACAGATAAGGAAAGTCCACCTAGGATCTGATCTTTCCATCTACAGTAACAAGAATTTTAGAAATAAGAAAACGATCAAGTCGCTTTGTAATGGACTTCGGTCTCACTCTACCATTGCACCAAGTAGGTGCCAAGACATCTAGAGGGAAGTCAACCAGACCGTGAGAAAGGAATAAGGAGTTAAAATATCCGTCCAAGGAGTCCTGAGTGATAGAGGCTCCCCAAACTTCGCCCGTACTTGTGGTAAAATTCATGTCACCGGTGACGGAGATATAACAAAGTTATATGTTGTTTTATGGAATTTTGATTTATGATGTTTGTAACAAGATTAACTAACAAAACAATACAAAATCACAAAAATCACAAGCGATTTTTGGAATTGATTTGGCTCAATTCTTTGTCAATTATTTTATCTAAACATTCATTCTCTTTATTAGTAATATTGAGTAGGCCCCAAACCGGCAGGAAAAGTCATAAAAAACCATACTTCATTGAAGATCAATAACATCACCAATCATTCCACCCCCCTCCCTACTACTTTCTACAAAATGACAAGGATAAGTAAGATAAGCTACAACTTGTCTACATTGTACAAGGGTGAGGAGTTGCCTAGCGGCATGGTATCCCCCCATTCTTTATCACAACTTTAATATGTATAATGATTTAACAATTTTATTTATATTAAAATATTCATATTTTAGTTTAATGGTTTAATTATTTTTTATTAATATTAAAATAATAGTATTTTCTCAGTAATAATATTTTATAAAAAATGAATATAGATTTTTTTTAATCATAATACTTTATTTTATTTTTTTTCACGCAAAAAAAACAGTTTCATTGTTATTCATTATTGAATCAAGAGAAACTTCCTATTACATTGGGGTCTATATAGAAGTATAGACTGCATCACATAACACCCTTGATGTTGTTCTTATACTACCTTATATATCTTATCAGTTCTTCATTCCATATAGAAATTTGCAACTTACAGCTCTGTACATTTTCAAAATAATAATACTTTGTAAAACAATTACACAATTAATAGTTAATATTGATGATGATGATGATTAACGTCCATTGAGACCGAATTGGTCTATCGACCCTTAAGAGGGTAAGGGGTTACTTGCAATCCTTTACAATTTTGTTTATGTGCTTGAAAAACATTAAGATAAGCTTTCCAAGATCACCATAGTTTTGTTGAGTTAAAATGTTAGGAAGGTTGGTAGTGTGACAAATATTTTGAAATTGAGATTTGATTTGGGTATAGGCTGGACAATCTAAGAGAAAGTGTTTTTCATCTTTAACCCTCTTAGTGTTACAAAGGTGACACACTCTATCATCCCAGGGCATTTTAGGAATTGACTAACGTCTAGTTTCACTATGGAGCTCATGAGAATTGGTTCTTATCTTAACAATGCTTATTTTTTTCTTTACACTTGTCAGAACAAAGAGATAATTTTGATCTTCTAGATTAGGCTTGATTACCTCCTTATAATACCTTAATTTTATTTTTCCTGTAATCGTTTATCACATCACATCTTCTCCTTAAATTTTGATTTAACAATATTTTTAATGTTATCCTTATTCTGCAAAATGGCCTCTTCCATGATTCCCCAATGGCTTAGCCAAGACTAAGCATCTTTATGCCATCCCCGCTTGAGTCGAAGGTGGTTATGGTTGGAGTTTGAAGCAATTTTAGGAAGCCTCTTGTCTTCCATGTTGTTTAACTTGTTCTTATACAATATGTATCTAGTCATAGTCATGCTCACAATGGGGGAAAGGCTCGCCTCTAAGAGGAGGATAGGATAGGGTGTATTTCCTTTAATTTTGAGATTAAAGGTTATAAAATTCTTTTGGATTTGCTCTATCTTTCTCCAAGATTCTCGAGAGATACTACATCCCTAAAATTTACATCCATATAGAATAACAGGCGTAACCAACGTCTCAAAGAGGAGTTTCTTCTTATCGCATATCTAAACATCAATTGATTCACAACTGTTTTCAAGCCCATAATAAGTTTTCCATCCTCCAATTATTCTTTTCTCAATGTTATAATTCCAGTTGAGCTTATGGTGAATATTGATTCCAATATATTTGTATGAATTCACTTCCTACAAGTTATTGTTGTCATATACGAAGGTAACATAAATGATCTTATTGGATTTAATGACCATGACTTTAGTCTTGTTAGTATTAACAGTCATACCCATATTGGAGAAAAAATCCTTGACGATCCTTGGTTGTTTCCCAAGATGGTGGGGACTCCTCACCATAAAAAATATATCATCATCATAAAGAAGAAGATTGATGACTACACCAGTGAGAGTAGGGTCGATACAACCTGATTCTTCCAAACAATCCTCTAGTTTTTCAATGTAAATGCCAAAAAGGGTAGGGGACAAGGGACAACCTTGCTTGACTCCAATATTGCAGTTAATTTATTTCGACCAGCCCTCAATGTTCTTAAATTTGGAAATAGCATTCTCATACAACCTGATTGTTGCAACCCTCAACTTGAAAGGTACATTTATCTCTTCCAACCTATCCGAAAGGTTTTTTCTGGGAACCATGTCAAAAGCTTTTCTAAAGTCAACAAAACAAAAGAAAAAATTGGTTTTAGTATGGAAAAACTCCTATGTGATGATCCTAAAGGTAACAAGATGGTCCATGGTTGAATGATATCTCCTAAACCCAGTCTGACCTTTAGTTCTTTTATCGTGACTTTCTAGCCATAGGCTAGTCTTTTTTTCCAAAATAATTCTGTAGAGCTTGGCTAAAATTGGGCTAATCATGATGGATAGATAATTAGAGGGAAGGTTTCTATCCCCATGCTTAAAAATAGAAACAATGAGGCTTTGTGTCTAGGGTTTAGGGAAGCCCTGCTTAACTGCTAAATTGAAGAGCTTGTGTATGTGAGGGATGAGAACGGTCCTTCCAATTTTAAAAATTTCAGCTTGGTAGCCTTTAATGTCATCCAAATAAAAAACTTTGTCTTTCGTAGGGACAATAGGAATGGTGTCCATGGCATTAGGGAACTCGTAAACACTTTTAGGGTAGGAATTATAGTCCCTTAATGGAGTCATATTATTTTCTTTAGTGTTGTGGATAATAATTTACCTCCAGAACTTCTTAGGACCAAGCTTAGAAAGTTGTGAAAGCCACTCTTTCCTTTTATTGATATAGTACCTTTTTTTCTTCTTTTAATTAGGGACTTGTACTTACTGATCTTATCAAGTTTTAAGGATTCACTAGAAGCATCCTTGATGGATTTCCTAGCAATTTTACATTCTTTATCATACCAGGGGTTCATTGTTCTATTGTTCTTTTTACAGGACACCTTGAAAGAGAACTTGTTAATAGAAGTGGAGAGGGTAGTTGTAAAATTATGAAAGAGGTCTTTGATGTTGTCCATGTAAGTTAGGAGATGTAGTTCCCTATTTAAATCCTTTAAGGAAAGATCAACTTTACTTTTGTCAAAGAGAAAATGCCTTTGATGATTAGAATTTTCTTCAATGCCATTCTTGTGCATGGTAAAGTTTAGAGTCAAGGTTAAAGGTCTATGATTAGAGTCGGGTTCATGGTCACTTAAAAGGTCAAAAGTTACTATTTGATTGGAAATGGGGATATCAGATATCACATAGTCCATGACACTACTACATAGACCATGAATACAAGTCATTTGGTTGGAGTTTGGCCACTTCATTACTCCATTGCAAATTATTAGATCTTGAGAACTGCAAAACTTGACTAGCTCAATGTCAAACAAATTCTCAGTTAGATCTTCAGATCTTCTTTTGTAGCTACTAACTAAAATAAGGTTTGATTACATGGATATACTAAAATATACTAAAGTACACAATTTTCTAAAGAAAATAAAATAAAATATTATATAGATAAAGTAAAGATAACCTTTTAATTATGTTAAATTTATTTTTTTAATATTTTAATTGTATTTAATAAATATATAAATTTTTAAAATCATCAATATATAAGATAATATATTTAATGGTTGAACTTTTTTGTATTTCATATATTGTTTTTGGTTGGTAGAATATGATTTTGTTTGGTATGACAATTAGATTTTTTAACTTGTTTTGGAATGACATTGTGCTTTCAAGCAAGTCAAATGGGATGATCAACATAGTTTCACTAACAAAAATGCAAGGTGGTTGCAGTATTGCGAGGGTGTTGCAATTTTCCTTACTTTAGGAAAGAAATATATGATTGTTGAATTATTGTTAGGTCTTTCTTGTTTATAGATTAGAGTTTGCAGGTTCATTGCAATATATTATTTATGTTTTCCACTTCACATATTTATTTTTTTAAACCAAAACTGAAATTATATTAGTTTTCAAAAAAGAGTATTGTGTTGAAGAAAACATCAATTACATAGTCTACTTCTAAGCTTGACAAAACATAACACATTTTAGTGGTTAAGTCTATTGACAAAAAGAGATGAATCAAACAAAAGTTCCATGTTATCTTACATGTTGCTTGCCTAGTGAACTAACCTAGAAAACAACTAATTCTAATAAACATTCAATTGTTTAAACTTGCACACTTCTTTGATCCCCCTGCTCCTCGCTAGCATGTTGTATACTAGTGCCTTCAATTTTCATTGAGATGTGACTTTGAAATGTTGTTTCTACTTCATTTTCCTTTGTGTACCTAGATTATTTGATGCAAGGGAAAGATCATCCAAGTATTGAGACGTGGTGATAAACTTCAACCTTCCACATTCTACCTCTAAAAGATCTATTATGCACTTCTGGGTGAGAATCCGGCTCATTTGGTTGGCATTTTTGGCAGAATAAATGTGCTCTATATTTCTTCTAATTTGGTTGAGAGAGCTAGGATGGCATTGTTATTGACTTGAATCAACTCCTCATGTCGACGTAGAATCTTCGTATGCTCTCATATATCATCACCCTCCATTGTAGACTGAGTGATCCAGATTTTATGGGCAGAACGAAATGACTAAAGATTATTAACAGATGTTTAACACGGAATAACAGAGATACAGTAAAATTGGTTTTCTATTCAATAAGGGAAAAAGATGAAACTGTAAAATGTAGCGAAAAACAAGCTTGCTGGAATGGTGGTGGCTTATCACTGAGAAGAGATGTGATGGTTGCGCTCATTCGCAAGAAGATGATTACAATGAGGCTCTGAAGGCCTTTTTACAATAAAAAGGAGTGTCAAAAACCCTAGACATCCAAAAACCTAACCCTAGGAGATGAAGCGCCAAAAGTCATGTGGGCCCCGTCTGGGTAAGTCGGTACATCAATTTCCTGGGGTCGTAACTTTTGCATACGATCTTCGTTTTAGGCGCACGATAGCCCGTTGGAAAGATCTATCCGAGGACTACAAATGTTGACGAAAATGTCATGCCAAAACAATTTGAACGATAGATACCCAAAAAAACGTTATTTAGGGCCTCAAAATAGCTCCGGAAGTTCAGGACCCGAAAAACTGCTAAAAATAGTAAATTACCAAAATTGCCAGAAAGTTGTTTTGAGCCAACTAGAAAAGGTGGGTGGCCACCAATATCTACCTGGATCAATCCTCCCTCCTAGGAAGCAATGGTCTCCATTGCGTTGAGTTCCCCCATCAGATGAGGAAATTTCTATTGAATTTAGCCCCAGGTGAGCCACTTGCCTTACTACAGGAGTTGCCCTGCTTTGACGACTCGATAAAGTTGGATCCTTTGTTGTCAATTTACCTTGATTGTGTTTCCACAATATGATCATTGGATGCATGTTGTATGCAGTCGAGGTTGATCTATGTTGGTGTCAGTTGTTATGCTACGTCTGAGGTGTCCAATAATGGTGGGAAATAAGGCCGAAGGAGGTCCACTTTGAACACTGGGTCTAAGCCAAGGAAAGGAGGAATGTTAAGCTCAAAATCATTATCCCCCACAGCCTTGGTGATGGTGTGCGACCCATAACGAAGTGGGTGAAGATTTCGATGGGGTCCTGTAAGGCGTTCTTTCTGCAAGTGCAACCAAACTTTGTCGCCCACCTGAAACTTATGTGGCACCCAATGTTGATCATGGCATTGCTTGTACTTGTCATTGGACTTCTGTAAGATATCCTGAACCTGTTGGCGGATGTGTTGGATCCACTCAATGAACTGGGTGGCTTTGTCAACTTTAGTTGGAGCAGGAGATGAGTCGATCGAGGTGACAGTAAGGGGAAGTGCAACATTTATGGGACCCAATGGTTGGAATCCCAACCCCATCTGAAAGGGGTTGTGGTCAGTTGAGCTATGCAGAGCTCGGTTGTAGCTATGTTAGACATAGGGAAGACTCTCATCCCATGTGCGAGGGTTCTTGGAATTATGCATGCGCAGGATATACACTATCATTTGATTTACGACCTCGGTTTGGCCATCTGTCTGGTGATGGAAGACCGTGGATTTGGTGAGCTTGGTGTCCAGCAGTGACCAGAGGCTCGACCAGAATGTGTTGAGAAATCGACTGTCCCGATCTGAGACAATGGTTTGTGGGATTCCAAAATGTACCCAGACTCATTCAAACAAAAGCTTGGCAATGGCTTCTGTTGTGATGCTCTTCTTGCAGGAAACCAGAATCATCATCTTAGAAAAGCGATCAACCACAAAAACATAGTTATTTCCCCGCTTGGTGGACGAGAGGCTCGACATGTAGTCCATTGAGATGGATTCCCATGGCCTATAAGGAGTAGGAAGAGGGGTATTTAGGCCCTGTTTCTTAGTGGTCGGTTTGGCAATAACGCAGGCAGTGCAGGACCTGATATACTTGCTGACCTCCTGTCGAAGTTTTCGCCAGTAGAAATGTTTTTGTAGCATTGCCACTGTCTTTTCGACGTCGAAGTGTCTTGCCACCCGACTGTAGTGGGATTCCCATATCATCTTCGCTCGCTCGCTTGATGGAACACATATATGGCCCAGACAACACAACAACCCATCCTGAAGATGGAAATTATCGACAACTGTGTTTGCACCCAACATTTGGTAGTTGGTGGCAAAGTCTAGGTCTGTCTCATAGAGATGGGGCCATCCAGAGGTCTCATGGTCGTAAGAGTCTAGCACCGTGGTGAGTGCCACGATTGGCGGTCTACTGAGGCAATCAACGACGTGGTTGGTGCTTCATGTTTTATACTTGATGTTGAGGTGGAATTGCTATAAGTATGTGGACCACTTTTGATGATGGTCATTCTGTAATTTTCCTTGTGTCTCCATGAACTACAGTGGATTATTATTAGTGTGGATGATTGTCTCCTTCCCAAGAATGTAACGTCTCCACTGGCAGTAGGCTTGCACAATGGAGTACATATCTTTGTCGTAAGTAGGGTACTTACAGACAACATATGATAGTGTCTCACTATGATAGACCACGGGATGGCCATGTTGAGTGAGAATAACACCCACAACATAGTCTGAAGCATCTGTCTCGATCTCAAAGAGCTATTGCAGGTCTGGTAGTGAAAGTACTGGGGTTGAACACAAACGTTGCTTCAAATCATCGAATGCTTATTGTTGGGACCGGCCCCACGCAAATTTTTCCTTACCACCACCCTTGGTTATTTGGCTGAGGGCCCATGCAATATGGGAGAATCCCAACATGAACCTACGATAGAAATTGGCAAGGCCCAAGAAGCTCTGAAGCTCAGTGAGTGTGGTTGGGGCTGGCCAGTCACGGATGACTTAGATCTTGGTTGGATCTGCATGTACACCATGTTGATCAATGGTGTAGCCCAGGTAATGGACCCTGTTCATGTCAAAGGAGCATTTTTGCAAGTTGACGTATAGCTTGTGTTGCCACAAGGTGTGCAGAACCTGCTGAATATGCTACAAGTGTTCTGCCCAAGACTTGTTGTAAATGAGAATGTCATCCAGATACACCACTACAAAAGTATTGGTGAATGGTCGCAGGATATCATCCATCATCCTCATGAAAGTGGTTGGATAATTTGTCAAACCAAGGGGCATGACCAACCATTCAAAAAGGCATTCCTTTAACTTGAAGGCGGTCTTCCATACATTTGTCTGTTTTATCGGGACTTGGTGGTAGCCAGACTTCAGATCAATCTTACTTAAGTATTTTTCCCCCGTGAGTTGATCTAGGAGGTCGTCGATTCGGGGAATTGGGTACCGGTTTCTTACTGTAATTTTATTCAAGGCCCAATGATCAATGCAGAGTCGCCAGGTTCCATCTTTCTTCTGTACGAGTACGATTGGGCTCCCACAAGGTGATGAGCTGGGATGGATGTGCCCCTTGTGGAGAAGTTATTGGATATGTTGCTTGATCTCCTCATTCTCTAACATAGAGCAACAATATACTGGCCCATTGGGCAGCGATGCGTCGGGGGTTAGATCGATGGGGTGCTTGACCTGACAGTGCAGAGGTACCCTGATAGGTGAGGAGAAGATATCTGAGTATTCTTTGAAAACCTTATCTACTTGCCTCTGTTGTGTGGAGAGGTTGGTCGCAGAGACCCTGGATGTGGCTATGATCTTTCGCTCAATCCGAGAGTGAATCACGAAAAAGACAAACTTCCCCATCTGAGAGATGACCTTCCTGCATTGCTTGGAAAAGATCAAGGAAATAGCACTAGGTGGGAATGCCTCGGGTATCCTGTACAATTTCTTGTTCAAAGTAGTAATAACACTACAAGGCCTAGACTCATATACAACATGACGTTTCCATAAATAAGGTTGGCCCAAAAGAACATCACAAACTTCGAGAGGAGAAACATCACACAATACCTCGTCTTTGACGGGCTTGATGTCGCACGACAGTCGGTACTGTTGGCCGACACGGAAATCGCTTCCTTGGCGGAGCCATCCAATGGTGTAGGTTTGTGGCTCTGACGTTGTCGGCAGGGCCAATCGCTTGACAACCTCTGCTGAGATGAGGTTCTTTTGGCTACCGCTATCAACGATGAAGTCCAGTTGGGTGCCTTTTACCCATATCTAAGAATGGAAGAGGTGCTCTCCTTCTTCTGGCTCGTCTGGTTCATCAGGTTGGAGCTTGGTGGTGGCAACGGTGGCACTGGGTTCCGCATCAATGATCTGTCTTCCCATTTATGGTTGTGAATCAGAGTTAGAACCTACATCTGATTCACAGGCTTTCACTTCAGCCACCAATGAATTCTTTGAGCGACAGTCAGCGGTGTTATGCCAAGGGCTCTTATGGAAGTCACACCACTTCCTGGTATCTTTCTTTGTCTTTCTGGTGTCCTTCTTTTCTTGTGGCTTGGACTGGTTGTCCTGATATTGTCCATCTTTGTTATGTCCTTTGTTTTGTGGGTTGGGGTCGCCCTTTCCTTGCTTTTGTTGTGAGGGGTTCCCGGGCCCAAATTGTCACGTCTTTTGTTTGAGCTTCTACTCGATTTTGACGGCATATCGGTAGGTCGTGCCCAAGGACGAGATGTCCAAAAATTCCAGTTTGGCCTGGATGTATCTATGCAGAGCACCACGATACTTGAGGACTAGATGTTGCTATGAATCTTTGATACCCAGCTTGGTGCACAAGGTATGGAAGATATTTGTGAACTCTGGCACTGCTTATTCTCTTTCTTGCCGCAGTGTGGTCCATTTGGTATACAAGTCGTCTTAACTTCCAACAGGGTAATATTGTTCCTTAATAACACTCTTGAAGGATTCCCAGGTGGTCATGACTATAAATAACGAGGGTTCCTTTGTTTCCTTTTGCTCACATAAAGTTTCCCACCAACCTTTGACATGGGGAACGGCTTTGAGCAGCGCAAAAGTAATCTTTTCTCTATTCGAAAAGTTATGGACAAAAAAATACCCTTCTAGTAGATTCTACAAATTTTCTACACCATCTGCATCTATCTGACCTACAAATACAGGAATATCGAAGTTTATTTGTACCTTGAAGGGGGCGGCGCCTCCACTCGAAGAAGATGCATCGCATGTTGGTAGTCGTCGAAGGATTTGCATGAAACTATTCATCATCTCGTTCCTTTGTTGCATGAGGGCTTCCTCAAGTAACATTTTGAAAGGATCTCCCGTCCCATCATATTTCTTTTCTCCTTCCATGAGAGGTCGCTTTGGCGTGTGAGAGCTTTGGTCCTCAAGAGAAACAAGCTCGAGACCCAATTCTTTGTACTCTGACCTCGTTGGGGACATGCATTAAGACGATAAGGAACAGACCGCTCTTATACCACTGATCTGGATTTTATGAGCTGAACGAAATGACTAAGGATTATTAACATATGCTTAACACAAAATAACAGAGGTACAATAAACCTGGTTTTCTATTCAATAAGGAAATAAGCTGAAACTATAAAATGCAGCGAAAAACAAGCTTGCTGGAATGGTGGCGGCTTATCACTGAGAAGAGATGTGACAGTTGCGCTCATTCGCAAGAAGATGATTACAATGAGGCTCTGAAGGCATTTTTACAATAAACAGGAGTGTCAAAATCCCTAGACATCCAAAAACCTAACCCTAGGAAATGAAGCGCCAAAAGTCATGTGGGCCCCATTTGGGTAAGTTAGTACATCAACTTCCCGGGGTCATAACTTTTGCTTACGATCTACGTTTTAGGCGCACGATAGCCTGTTGGAAAGATCTATCCGAGGAATACAACTGTTGACGAAAATTCCATGATGTAGTTTTATAATTGATTGATACCGAAAAAAACGTCGTTTAGGGCCTCAAAATGGATCTGGAAGTTCAGGACCCAAAAAACTGCTAAAAATAGTAAATTACCAAAATTGCCAGAAAGTTGTTTTGGGCCAGCTGGAAAAGGTGGGTGGCCAGCGATATCCACCTGGATCACTGAGTAACCTTGCCAATGATAATTACATTGTTTTGAAACTGAATATCCAACCCCCTGGAGCCTGAGTGGTGCCAAGGGAGGGTGGCATGCTCCCCTTTGATTCGAAAAGTTTGAATTGCAGCAACTACTATGAATAACCCCAAACCTATACCAAAAGACATAAGCCCATTAGAATTACCTAAAATATATTCATCAATTCCAAAGTGAATGCCAACACTTGACCATAATGCATCCCTACCCCACCAAAAGATCATTGGAAAGACTAGGCACAAAGGCATTTCATTCTGGAAACTCTAATGCATAAATAAGTTTGCACCAGAGCTTCCAACAAGACAACTCTTGTGTGTTCACGAGTTTCCAAACACCTTGACCTGTATTGACTTCCAAATGCAAGAATTCATATCTAGGCAAACTATACCTCGACTATTCCATAAATACCCTACATATACTAAATTTGAGATCATTTATGCCCATGTAATCCCATATTGCTCGTATGGGAATATGAATGATCCTCCACCCGCTCCGAGTGTGTGACCTTGATTGTTGATCGTGCGATTTTAATTGCCTTAATGACCATTAAGTGTGAAAGAGGGATTATGCTACGACTCATAACCTTTGAAACCTTGGGGGATAATTGATCTGGGCAAATCTCCACACATGGAAGGGACTTTACTTTATTCACAAAGTTGATTTGAATTTGGTGACAAAGTGGTGAAAGGGTGAACTTATATGTTTTGAGTTTTATTTTCTCATGCATTAGTGCTTTGTGAGTAAAAAAGTCTCATGTATTTCTTTTATGCTTTTATGAGATGCTCATGCATTTAATTATACTTTATGGGCTTTAGGAGAAACTCATACATTATTATTCACTTTTGATATAAAATAATCAATACTTGTGAGGGAAATTAGATTCACATATTTATCATTAAATTCTAATTAAGGAAATTGGTTTTTATGTGAGAAACCACCTCACACCAATTTTCCAATTTTCTCACTATTAGGTTGAGAGAATCAAGGGCATGGTTGAAGAGTCTTTGGGTGGTTTTGAGACTTTTCCCATAATGTTCTTGAAGATAGTTTGAGACCCTACATTCATGGATCTTGTTTTTCCTCTTTTGTAATTAGATCCTTTTGTAATTAGATTCTATTATTGTGGATCTAGGAATTAATGCTCTTTATTAAGAGGGAGTGAGGAAAAACTATATAATGCTTTGTGTGAGCCCTTTGAAAGGGGGGAGAGTAATGGAGAATTAATGAGTGGAGTTAGAAATCCATAGTGCTACCACTCCTAAGTATTGAGAGACTTATTCATGTAAGGAATTGTCCTTCTTGATGTATGGAGACATATGAGTATGAGCAGTCTTCTCAAATCCTCATTGAAGGAGAAGGCATCTCTTATGTAATCACTTATGAGAAGGTTCCATCATCTTTTGAAGAAGGACTGAAAGTGATCCGTATTCCAATTGAAGCGCGTCTGGAGACGTAGCCCAGAAGGGGTGAACTCTGTTACCAACATTGGTTGTCTCTCTCTTATCTTTTCATGTGCTTAATTCTGTCTGAGTTCATGTATGTTATGTATTCTTGTTTAAAAGCATGGTTAATTATGGATTCATATGCCTTTTAATCCCTATGCAATTAACTCGTCAGAAAACAATTCTCGATTGAAAACTTGCGTAGAGTAAGTACTCACCCAATTTCAGATCAATAATGGCAATTGAAAATCCCCATTTTCCACCAATACACTAGTTTTTAATGAATTGTCATACTTGGCCAAGATATTTGCTTCATTGTTTAGCTCCCTTTTGACATGAAAGAGCCTCACCCTATTGAATTGAGCTATTTCCCATCTGAATCTCTTTATGATGCCCTGAATTTTAATTCCTCCCAGAGTGGAATGGTTCATAGTTGCTCAAATAATGATTGTAGAGTCCCCGAAAACCATTAAATCCCTGACTTCTTGCACTCTAGCTACGGTGAGCCCACACCATATCGAATAATATTTGACTATATTATTCTATAGTTCACCTAATCCCCATGCATATTGTTTAATTTGTTTCCCCTTGGGATTGTAAAGACTCCCTCTCGCACCTACCACCCCTGATTCCACTTCAAATGTTAAGAAAAATACTTTTCACATTTTTCCTCATAAGTTCTTGGCCAAATTTAACCTTGTATTTTTGTATCTCTTCTCCCCTAGTCTTGTTATAGTTCCATGTCAGGTTGATTCTTTGTGTACTTATTAAAATTGGGTATTGAAAATGTTATGGGTTATCGATATTGATGGTGCGCTCTACAGTTTGAGTTCTAAGTCAACAATGTACTATAGAGCATCGATATTGCACTTCTATAATGAGTGCCAAGTTAGTATAGCGACATCAATGAGCAATGTGTACGAATTGACACAGACTGCCCCATATCACAAAGAGTCATCAACCATATTAGTTAAAGTTAGTGTGTGGATGCGATTATCACACCTCCCATGTTGCCAACACATCTTTGAATGGTAACACTTCATCCTTGTGACACTTGGGCGAACTCAACATTGAACTTTAAAATCTCATATATCATCACTATAAAATTACGTTGCTGTCAAAATTCCAGAATCATTTATGTTAGTGTGGATATTCTGTAGGTTTTTGTTTACAACGTATCTCTTATTTTCCTTGGAAAATACATCCCCGGGAAACCCCTAGGCACTTCCCCGCATTTCGGGGATGGTGCCCAGCATAAAGTAGGCCACATAGACTGGGCTTGATAGGGACACTAAGTGAGGTCCACACACATAGAGGCAATTGACCTGGGGACTTGACCTTGAGACCTCTTGCTTTCTATTCACAATGCTCAACCACTTGATCTAGCCCACCAAGATTTTTGACAACATATTTCTTAGTGAACAATAGGCACAATTTCTGTCATATTTCTCTCCAAGAAATGGACACAATCTCTGACACATGGCCATTACTCATTGAATTTATTATAACTTTTTCATTGCATATTTTTTCATCTCAAACATAATTAGAATAGATTTTTTTTAACTAACTTCCTCTGATCACGATGAGGCTAACACACCTAGATATAACACTACTGAGAACCATCAACACCTTTAAATTAAGTTTGCTTTGTCTTAAAAAGCGCAATGATGGTATCTATCTCACACTAAGGTTACCTAGGACTTTCATTTGGCCTAGAGGATGCACATCCACAAACACGAACATGATATTAGGTAAGTTTAACATGATATTAGGGAAGTTTTGAACCGTGGTTAGCATTATATTGGTTACTTTCTTTTATCAATCTAATAGGGCACCATTAACCGTCATGGTATATTTAGTTAGAAATTTTATAATTAACCTGATTGAAGTACTATTTTATATATGCATTTAGTGATCTCTTAGAAAATAGGGGTAAATGCAAACATTTCACCTATAATTAATCACGTGTCCCAACCCTAAGCATTCTCACAATGTTTATGTTGATAAACATTTTAATGTTAGAAGAAGTGAGTAGATGACGAAATGATCTTCACCATCCATTTAATCTTGGTATCACCATCCATTTGTCATTTAAAAGGTGTTTGTCTTCATATGATCGCCATGCATCCCTACAATGGACTTTCATGTTCATACCAATCACCATGTAATTGCTTTTCCATATGTAGCAACTGAATACATAGACAAATGTTAGTCGACATTATGATATTTCTTCATTTTGAGATTATTAATAATTGACAATTGTTTCCATAGCTTAGTGGAATGGTGTGGAGTATCATAGGTCTCTACTAGCATCGTTCCTTACCAAGGCCAATTGTTAAAATGCTTTATGAACTATGTCCATCGACTCTAATTAATGGTAGCATAAGAGTCTCATAAATTGTAGCATATGTCTAATTTAATCATGTCTAACTCCTATGATTTTGCTCAAATGATGTATATATTATATATTGTCTTATAGGTTTGGTGATAATATTATTTCAGATTAATACGATGGATCCATGCAATGTGCAATGGATCCAAGCAATGTGCATTGTTGTTTTATGTTATGATTTGCATTGTTGTTTTATGTTTCATATCATAGACATGCACAATATGCATAAAAAAAATAAGGATATGGTGGGATTTGTTTTATCTACTAAGATGGGTTGTGACTAATTTATATGCAATGATTTAGAAATATCATCCTCAACCACTAGAAATTCACTAATGAATTTTTAGGAAGGGTCAGAAGTACACATGCAAACAAATTATTGTTAGGGTTATCATTAATATAACCATCTATGTGTGAGAGCTAACTTTTGTCAATTAATACCATCAATTATCATAATTTATCCATTTCTACATCCATTTAGATACTAATTCATTTTTTTACTCTCTAACTTATATACATCACACAATTTTCATAGTAAGCTCGAAGATACATGCCAAATCGATTTTTTCATGGATACTAAAGAGCTACTCATTCACTTTGATTTGGACAACATGCATATTGTTAGTCTAGGGGTGGATTTTGGTTCCCTCAATCCAACATTATGAGATGTTGAGATAGAGAAATCTTTTGAAGAAGCAGAGGAGGCAACTTAGGTAGTGCATCATCCCTTTTACTATATGGAAAACAATGAGGTTTTCATGCACGAGGACAACATGGATGAGATGTTGACATAGATAAATATTTTGAAGAAGTAGAGGAGGAAACCATCGGGCAATGAATCATCCCTTGTACTATATGGAAAACAATGAGTTTTTTGGGCACAAGGATAATAAGAAAGCTCAAGGCCTCTCTACAAACCATTAAATGAATTTGTTACCCAAGTCACTAGGTCTACATGGAAAGTATTAGTCTAAGATGACATAATGGTTGAATGATACGGCATGTTGTCTAATGTCATCCAAATACATTTGCACAATGATGGTGGTAGTTCATTATCAGTAAGATTATTCAAGACATGTGCATTGACTTCATTTTAGCCAATTGGGACATTACTTGTATTACATTCTAGTCTTGTTTTTTTGGCTGCTTATTCAACATACAAGAGTAGAAGAAAAATTATTGTTTGAATTATGTTGGATGTTGGTCATCATGCAAGGATTGAATTGTCATGAAGGGAATTATGTTAATTATGTTTCTTTACTTATACTTTGATTTTCCCATTGAAATTGTATAGTGTAGTTTGTTGAGGGTAAAGGTAAACTTGATTGAATTGAATAATAATAGTACGCTATAAGGAATGGGAGTCAAGAAGCTCATGTTCGATTGAATTCACCATAGACTTACACATACATTTTAAGCATATATTCTAAGGGTCTATTGACCCTTTCAGTCTGATCATTGGTCTCTGGATAGTAAGTTGCATTGAAACTTAGCTTCGTGTGCAACCCATAAAACAAGCTCTACCAAAATTTAGAAGTGAACTTTCGAATCATGATCAATCACAATTACTTTCGGCACGCCATGAAGCCTTGTGACTTCTTGGATGAAGATGCAGGCTATATCACATGCCCGATGAGTAGTCCTGAACATAATGAGATGGGATATCTTTGTCGGACGATTGACTACCACTAATATTTAGTCATTAACCTGGGAGGTACTTCATAATCCAGAGATGAAATTCATGGATATTTCCTCTCACTTCCAAGATGGTACACTCATGGGATTTAATTTTTCGTCTGGATGTTGATGCTTTACCTTCATCTGTTGCATGGAAAAATGTAGTAATATTGAACATAATTGGTATAACATAACTGGTATGTAGTCTATGACTTGATAAGAGATCAATGCATTAGGGAGTGAATTCCTAATAGCTTACTTAAATAACATGCTTCCTTCACCTCATGTCGATGTTAAGAGTGTAAGTTTGACTGAATAACTTCCTCGTTTCTCTGAGCCTAAGGGCTCCTATAATGGTTAGTATAATTAGCTTACCGAGTTTAAGAACTAGATGAACTGAAATACCTCCAACCTTACCTGCGTGCTTAGTGCCNACACACACACACACACACACACACACACACACACACACACACACACACACACACACACACACACACACACACATAGTTGCAGTTTTAGATCCACTAGTATTTCTCCCAACGTACCTTATAGGTCAATAGGCATGGCCCGCTAGTAGGGAGGTTTCAGATCCTATAGTTGCACAAGAAGATCACAATTTCTAATAGCATAAGCATAGGCATCGACACTACCAACAATGAATCGAGATCAAAACCCACACCCTCCAGGCGTGAAGAGAGATCGAAAGCCACTAGTCACTAGGTTACGAAGTTGAACCTTGTGAACCATACCATTCGAAGCTAAACTTGGTCTACCTTGGGGACTATCTCTAGCTGGTTGTTGGGTTGGTCAACTTCCTACTACTAGTTCATGGGACTAAGACTTTCACCGGGACTCACCTACAACAAAGTTACCTAACCCAAGCAATAGCTAACTGAATAAAGGTTTGAAACCATTCTAGCACTTATCAGAAATGCACTGAACCAATCAAACTAACCATCCTAGAAATATCACCATCCAATAGATATTATTGTGATCTACCTCACTTACTAGCTATGGGAACGAATAACCGATACTGCCACTACTCTCACCAATTTCTATTATGATGCAGGTTGTTTCTAATGGCAGTTCTCCTCTTCTTTATTTAATATTCTCTATCTCTACATATCAATAATAACCTTTCACACATCATACAAAAATATATAATATAAAATGTCAATTGGGTCTAGCCCAAGTGGTTGTGGGTTGGAGTGTTATCCTCCACACCTTATTTATATTCATGTAAGTGACAAGTTGAGCTCACTATGAGAATATTTTTGTAATGGCTTTGAGCCCCCGTTGTTGATGGTCTTGTATCCTAATGAATCTAGGGTTTACACTAGGTACCATCCTTGAAATGAGGGGAAGCACCTATGGGTTTTTTGTGGTCCGATCTGAATAAGGACCATATATATTGATAAGTAGCAAGGGGCTGCCCAACTCTGCTGAAAACATATTTATTCCAAGACCCGATTCAAAGCCCCAAGTTTGTTCACATTTACAGCTCTTTAGCTGCCAACCTGTGGCTAGTCCCCCAGAGCGTCCCTTTGCATCCACAACAGCAAAGGACCAACCAGGTAATAAGGATTCCAAAGTTGAGACCACCTGTTCGCTCACCCCTAGGGTTTCTTGTAGGAAGAGAACATCCGGATTAGTAATCGCAATCGGTCTTTTAAGAGACGATTTTTTTTTGGGGCTCGCCAGACCCCTACAGTTATAGGAGAGGATTTTCATAAGGGAACCAAATCATTGGGTTGCTTTGCTCTAAGCGCCCATTCAATGGAAGATTTTATGCCAGAGGCCACATCAAGTTTGGCCCGGTCCTATGCCAGTAAGAGGTGAGATCGCCTACCACGACCTCTTGCCGAGGACAGAGCTCGAGGAAGCGATCCCAGGGCCGGTCTAGGAGGGTCCTCCGCATCACAGATGTCCAAATCCCCAGATAATACCATCCTGTTCCGGAGAGAATAACGTATCCTGAAGGCCTCCAAAGATTTGGAACCAGAAGAAGAAAGGTTGTCGGAAAGGGAGGGAGTCTCGCAGAGGTCCAAAGTAGAAGGGGGGAAGAGGTTAGGTTCCAAAGAGGAACTCACAGAAGAAGGAGCTGACAGACCCAAAGCCACAATGGGTATCGTGGAGGGAAGGCCCAAAGTCACCCCGGGAACCCCTGACTGCTGATTTAGAGGGGCTGTGGGAGTACTAATCGAGGGAGGCATAAGAGCTCCAACAGGAGCGAGAGTGCAAAAAGCCGCCTCAGGTCGAGGCAAGGGGAACGACAAAGGAAGACCCACTGAAGAACCAACGTCCAACCCCACAAACCCAATGGAATTAAAATATCAGAAAGAGTAGAAGCAAATGAGGGAAAGGAAGAATTTTGCTTACTTGACACCATCAGCGATCGAGGGCAAGCCAAGAAAGAAGACTTATGAACCTTTGCTTGCGCCATCTCCCGGACATCCGGAGGAATGCATGTCATAGGAGGAGAGTATCGTCTTAAATCTCCGTCCTGATCCCGGGACTGTGAGGCCACATAATGTACTCCCCCAGAGCCCCCAGTGCCCCTAGCTGCATGACCTGCCCCATTGTTAAAGCCGGCATCCCCCGGACCTCGCGTCTTGTTTTTAAAGGGCATAGGGTAGTCAACAAAGCCATGCCCATAAGCATGGCATCTATGGCACCTGAAGGGTATACCTTCATAGTCCAAGGGTTGAATGAAGGAACTAGAATTTGTCTCAATAGGTAGTTCCTTGAGGAGGCCCGACCGAAGATCCAACTTCACTAAGATCCTAGCCATGGACATATTTCCTGTCTCTTCGAAAGAAAGGTCTGCGTCCAAATATTCCCCTAGAAAGTTCCTGATTGTTGAGAAACAAATGAGGTTCCAGTACTGCATGGGGAGGCCCGGGAGACGAACCCAAACAGGGACCACATCTACCCGCTCTCGCTTTGCATCAAAGCTCATAGTCCACCGCTTCAGAACAATAGGAGTACCATCCATACTCCAAGTTTTGGAAAGAACCCAGCTGACATCTGAAGTGGCTGAAAAGACGAAAGCGAACCAACCTCGAGCTAGTAATCGAATACTGGGTAATACATAGAGATCTGAGCCCCAAGAAGATTCCAACCAAGACCACAAGAAGGGAGAGCTCAACTGTTTCCCACGTGCTCGACCCACCACTGCCAACTCTGAGAACTCAACCACTCGATCCATGTCTATATCTTCACCAAAAACTAGACGCTATGAGTCGGTTCTTTCCTTCGCACACTGAGGGCCTCTGTTCACCTGACACTTTGAAGATCTAAAAGATTCCAAACATCTGCGGCCATGACCTCCCCCACGGGCTATATCTAATGGCCTCGGACGAGGTGGAGACAAATGCAGCCCTGTGTTCCTTACCGGTGAAGAACCCTTATCAAAGAGACCTCCAACAGTTTCTACCGGATTCGAAAAAGACCCAGGATCAAAAAAAAATTTCGAAGGGGAGAAACGTGCAAAAGAAACCGTCTCCTGTAAGGCTTTTGTTTGTGTGCCTGAGCAGTCATCAACCAAAAGAGTTCTTGGCTCGGATTCGAAGCAAGTAAAGTCCCCCTCTGGCAGGCCACAAGGGGGGTCCATCCCAGGAATAATCCCCAACAAAGTAGCCACCGACAACTCAAAATCCAACCCATTCGAATACGACAAGCCCAAAGAGGTATGAATCCCCAAAACCAGGCTAGATGTCAGGTTGTTTGCCAAGCCCTCTGGGTTTGCTCGCTCAAACCCCAATGGAATACCGACAGAGGGGGTTGGGTCCATTGACCCAAGAATGTCCACCGCCACACCTGAACTTTGCAATGAGCCCGCATCCTCCGCCATCTCCAACCCAAACCTCCAAGTGTAATAGCCAACAGGCCCTGGAGGTCAAGCAACCTCCTGTTCCGACCTGAGAAAGCCCCGATCAAGAAAGGGTTCCCACCAAACCCCCAAGAGTTCAATCAAGGCACGAAGAGAGGCCCCCCAACATTAATCCCCAACCCGACAACTGTCGTACCTTACCGGGCTCATCTACCAGAGTCAATGCCTCCACCCATCGCCATTAATTTGACCCGGCATATATCACTTCTTATGATTTTTTATGTTATAATGTATAGATAAGTTTTTAAATACACGGTTTAGAAATTAGTGTCGAGATTTTATGTTTGGAAATAATTGTTTAAACTAAATAATTTAATCTATTAGTTATTTTAATTATTCAAGTTAAACATAATTGATAAAATCAATATCTTTATCGTTAAATAAATATTATTTATTTATAAATATAAATTAATATAAAAAATTAGAATATTGAATAATTTAGGAAATAAAAACTTTAAAATTGAATTAATAAATTTTATGTAAAGACAAATTGAAAATAGATATTTGACTTAATAAATTTTGTAACCTTTTATGTTTTACAAATAAATAATGGAAATTTATTTAGTAATTGCGGAATTTTATTTTAGTTATTGCAATAGGTTTAAAAAACGCACTCTACTTTCCATACATATAACCGCCTCTCCACATCACTCTATATGAGTTTCTTTCTTCTCAAGGTGTTTTTGTCAATAAACTTTCTTAAATGGCTATGTTATTTGACTTAATAAATTTTGTCTAACATTTCATGTTTTATAAGTAAATAATGAAATTTTATTATAAGTTATTAATATAGGTTTAAAAAATGCACACTACTTTCCATACATATAACCGCCTCTTCACATCACTTTATACGGGTTTCTTTCTTCTCAAAGGTGTTTTTGTCAATAAACTTTCTTAAATGACAATGTCATCAGCTACATCTACTTTTAAGATTGCTTGTTATTTGTACTTGAAATATAGTTATTTGTACTTCCCATTTTTAATGTTTTTTTAAACATAATAATTATTAATTATTGTAATAATGACAACTTTGTTATCCTTTACATTTAAGATTGTTATTTTTTTTTTTTAATAATTATTGTTATATCTTATTTTTTTTTAATAAATATAGTTATTTCTCTCTTATTTTAGAGTAGATATAAGGCTTGAATTTATGATCTCTCTGTATCTATAGAGTATGCACACATGTTACCAATTATGCTATTTTATAGGGCTTAGAGTAGACACTCCACCTTTATATTTTCATGGGACAACTATTACTACTTAATGTAATGAGAACAATTTCATTATAGTTTAGCTTTAAGATTGCTTTTTAATTTTCTAAGTATTTTTGTTTAATTTTTTTTTTAAATGTAGTATTTGTTATAACAATGAGAATTTCATCATTTTTTTTCTTTAAAAATATTTTTTAGCAAGTTTTTAATAAAAAAAAATTATTATAAAAATTTTATTTGAATTTTTAATGTTTAGGGGAGATGTTCATGTAACATAACACATTACAATAATAGTAAAATTATATTTATAAATATATATATTAATATATTTTGATATATTTTATAATATATATATATATATATATATATATATATATATATATATATATATTTTAAATAAAAAGGTGGATCCTATTATATTAACATAAACATCATACAATAACTGTTGGTGATGCCAGCTGTCCCGCCTAAGCAGGAAACCAGGACAGCTGGACACCCTGAGCCAAGTGTTGTTCTGTTATCAAAATAGACATAGATTTGCCCTGCCCGTAGGAAACCAGGGCTATCAAACTTATAAGTTTCAAAATGTATGCCATAGCTAGATTTAAAGGAATCGAGCAATCTAACTGAACTAAAGCTAACAGAAGTGCCCCTACCTGAAATCATCATTTAACCATTTTACCCGTGCGCTTCCTCTCGCTCCTCTGCTGTCGCCAGCCTGCTGGAAGTGAGTACGTCTGTGCGCACGTCGGATTGCCGCTGTGGAAGATTCTTGGAGTGGGCTGCAAAGAGCATGTCCAGCCTTTGGTCTGTCCCGGCGACGCGAAAAACTTGGCCGTCCATTAGACTCCTGAGCTCAAAGATGAGTGGAAGGTGCCATAATTCGGAGAAGGATGGTTGTTCCAGCCCGCCACTGACGCCGGAGGCTTGGTGCTCGGAGTCCATCGCTTTTTTGGTCAGATGCTCCGGTAGCATCACCGTCCCTGTGGTGGCATCAAGAGGGGTCTCCTCTTCCATGAAACAGGTGGAGAAGAAGTCCTCCGAGCTGTTTGCGTTGAAGTTCTGTGGGGTGACCCCAAGCGGAGGCTTGTCTTCCTTTTCGAATTCAATAGTGGGGTGGCTCTGCATGGCTTCCTCCCAAGTGATTTCCTCTACATACGCCATGGGAGGCGTGTGTGGTCTTCTTCTGCGTTGAGTGGATGCTATGGTTAGTGCCCATTCAAACTTCCTTTGTCGCTGGCGCCGAGACTCGACCATGTACCATGCGGCACCTCTGCGCGATTTCCCTCTTATCCTTGGCATGATGGAGACCCTGGAAGGGACCAGGGTTCCTGGCGGACTGACTTCTCTTCTCCAGAGCTTCAATAGGGGCCTGAATCTCTGCTCCGATGGAGTATGCTGCGGACGCGCTAGTGGAGTGAACACTGGGAGGAGCCAATGCATCTCTGCGCAATTCATCACTGTGATAATGCATAAGGCTACCGCGACCGCCAAAGCCATTAAGCCTGAGTGTTGGGTGAGCTGGAGGCTGGTACATTTCCCTCGCGCGAGGAGGCTCGTCATGAGGTGGTGGCTGCTGTAAACCATGGTGAATTAATGGCGAAGGGTAAGCTCGCCGGTTGATGCATTAATACCGCGTCCCGGCAGCTGCCCGCGTGTCCTCTGATGGCTACGTGGCACCCCATCCGGGGGAATATTAATATATTTTATTACTTTAATATTAATGTATTAAATCAACATAGATCCATTTTAACCTCGAATTTGAGAGGGATCAAATGTCTCGAGGTGAAAACCTTTTTTAGAGTACAAAACTTGAGGAAAGGTTAAAGGTTTGCACCTCGAGAGATTTGATCCTTATTGACGCTTGATATATCTTGGATTAAGATGGGTCTATGCTGGTCTTAATTCCTATTATGATGATGATGATGATGATTAACGTCCAGTAAGATCGAATTGGTCTATCGGACCTTAAAAGGGTAAGTAATTACTTGCGATTCTTTAGAATTTTGTTTATGTGCTCGAAAAGCAATAAGAGAAGCTTTCCAAGATCACCATAGTTTTGTTGAGTTAAGAAGTTAGAAATGTTGGTAGTGTGACAAATATTTTAAAAATTAGATCTAATTTGGGTATAGGCTGGACAATCTAAGAGAAAGTGCCTTTCATCTTTAACCTTCTTAGTGTCACGAAGGTGACACACTCTTTCATCCCATAGCGTTTTAGGAATTGACCAACGCCCAGTTTCACTATGGAGATCGTGAGAATTTGTTCTTATCTTAGCAATGCTTATTTTTTTCTTTGCACTTGTCAAAACATATAGATAATTTTGATCTTCTAGATTATGGTTGATTACATCCTTATAATACCATAATTTTCTTTTTTCCTCTAACTCTTCATCACACCACATTTTCTCCTTAAATTTTGATTTGATGATATTTTTAATAGTATCTTTATTATCCAAAATGATGTCTTCCATGATTCCCCAATAGTTTAGCCAAGACCAGACATCTTTATGCCATCCTCGCTTGAGTTGATGGTGGTTACGACTCGATTTTGAAGCAATTTTAGGAAGCCTCTTCTCTTCCATGTTGTTTAACTTGTTCTTATACATTAAGTATCTATTCATAGTCTTGCTCTCAATGGGGGAGAGACTTGTTTCTAAGAGGAGCCGATGGGATAGGGCATATTTCCTTTAATTTGAGATTATAGGTTATAAAATTCCTTTGTATTAGCTCTATCTTTCTCCAGGATTCACGAGAGATACTACAACCCTATAGTTCACATCCATAAAGAATAACAGGTGTAACAAGAGTCTCAAAGAGGAGTTTCTTCTTATCCCAAATCCAAAGATCGTCTGATTTACAATTGTTTTCAAGCCCATAATAAGCTTTCCATCCCCCAATAATCCTTTTATCGATGCTATAATTTCATATGAGCTTGTGGTGAATATCAATTCCAAGATATTTGTACGAAGTCACTTCCTCCAAGTTTTTGTTGTTGTATACGAAGGTATCATAAGTGATCTTTGGATTTAATAATCACGACCTTAGTCTTATCAGTATTAACAATCATACCCATATTGGAACAAAAATCCTCGAGGATTCTTAGTTGGTTTTCAACATCATGGGGACTGCTTGCCATAAGAACAATATCATCAACATAAAGAAGAAGATTGATGACTATACTAGTGAGAGTAGTGTTAACCTGCTTTTTTCAAGCAATCTTCTAACTTGTCATTGTATATGCCAAAAATGGTAGGGGACAAGGGACAACCTTGTTTGACTCCAATATTGTAGTTAATCTCTTTTGAACAACTCTCAGTGTTTTTAAATTTAGCAATAACTTTCTCATACATCTTTATTACAACAACCCTAAACTTAGAGACACTTTTATCTCTTCCAACCTATTCCAAAGATTTTTCCTAGAAACCATATCAAAAACTTTTCTAAAGTCAACAAAATAGTAAAATAAATGATATTAAATTATTTTATTTATTTTACTTTTATTTTATTTTAATTCATGTATTTTTTTTATTTTACTTTTAGGATGTGTCTTCATAGACATCTCATAAAATTGAAACTATACAAAGAAGATTAACATGACCCCTTTGCAAGATGACACAGACAAATCTAGAAATGATCCAGTCTAAATTAACTTTGTTAATTTGGCTTAATATAAAGATAATTTTTTTATCTTGGTTAAAGTTATCCTTCACTCCTCTTCCTTTAAAATTATTTTTTTAACAAATCCCTAATAAAATAAATTATTATAAAAACTTTGTTAAATTATTTTCAATTTAACCTTTTTTCATCTTAATTTAGATATAATTTAAATTATTTTTATTAACTTAATTAAATATTAAATATGAAGATAATCTTTCCACAAATTTTTATCCTTCACTCATATTTACTTAACCTCATTAAGTTACACTCCTATTTACTTAACGTCATTAAGCTACTTTAATATTTAAGCTCATTAAGTTTCTTTAATATGATAATAATATTTTTTACGAATTTTTGTGCGCAGGAGAGTTTTATTTCCTTCATACTTAGTCATTGGACTCTTTCTTTTTCTCTTATTATATTTTTTTCTTAATTTAGATATAATTTAAATTATTCTTATTAACTTAATGAAATATGAAGATAATCTTTCCACAAATTTTTATCCTTCTCTCATATTTACTTAACCTCATTAACTTACTTTAATACGAGAATAATCTTTTTTACGAATTTTTATGCGGAGGCGAGTTTTATTTCCTTCATACTTACTTTACTTTCCTATTTATAGTCATTGGACTCGTTCTTTTTCTCTCATTATATTTTTTTCCAAAAAATGATTTATATATTTTGAAATAATTAAATAAAAATATTTGTTAATATATATTTTCAAGTAAAACCATCTATACTTAATCCAGAACCTTAAAAGTAGAAAATCTGGAAAACCGATTCTATAAGGGTTCGACATGCAGATTATCATTCGTTGACTTCAGACAGTAATCTCATAAACACTCAACAGAACTTACCCATGAAATTCGAACCCGGGATTACGCGGAAAGAAAAACAATAATAATCATGGATTTTGCATTCAAACTTATTGTGTGGAGAAGAATCTTGCAAACAGCAATCGGCGTTGAGGATGTAGCAGATAGCGATTTTTGGATTTTTGGAGGCAAAACTAATAAAGGCAGCTGAGATAAAGGATGACATGTTTAGCAGGTTATTCGAGGGTCCCAGCTCTAGGCTGCGTCAAAACTAAAAGGAAAGCAGGCAGGTTGAGTTCCAGACGAAGGAGCAATTTTTCGAGGGCTTCAAGGCGAGCAACCTTTAATCTCTGAACACCTGGTTTCATAATGGCGAAGAAGAGCATTTCTTCCGAAGACATGCCGATTCCGTCCGGGCTTAATCCGATTAAGACGCGGTCCGGACCTTTGAAAGATGAAAAACATTGTGCCGACGAGAAAGGCCGCAAAGATTTAAATTTGAGGTCAAGAGACAGAATTCCGTCGGTATCTTCCAGTTTCAGAAGTCTGCAGCTGTCAACCGTGTCGGAGAAATCAGATGCTGAAGGTCCGAGCTTAATACAGGCTTCTCTTCCAAGGGGTGGCAGTGTAACAAGTCCTACAAGGCCAGGTATGCAAAACTGCGATTGTAAAAAAATGCTTAATTTAACAGAAGTTTGAAATTACGATATTTTTGGCCCTCTTCGTCAGCTCTGCTGAGCTAAGTATCCGTAATGGTCCATGTGAGCTGATAGATTAGGGGCCAGTTATCAAATATTCTTTTATAATTTTTTCATGCCTTAGTAAGTTAGTACACGTCTGCACGAGCAAAGAGGATTAAACGAGGCTTCGCAGATACCTATATCTTCGACTAAATTACATTAATTTTTAAAAGTCGCCTATAAAATCTTTGAAGCACATCGTCGTCTACATCATGAAAAGGGAAATAGCAAACAAGATTCAAGCGGATCAAATGAGGATTGTCAAAGACCTATATCTGCAGCGAAATTACATTAATTTTTTAAAATCGCCTGTAAAATCTTTAAAGCAGGCTATCAGCTACATAAACAAAAGGGAAATAGAGAATAAGGTTGAAGCGGATTAGATGGGCTTGGGACATATCTTCAGCTAAATTACATTAAAATTTTAAAATCGCCTGTGTAAAACCTTACTTCCAGTAAAACTTATTTTATTTTCAATTTATTTGATCATAAAAACAACTTGTTAACAAAAATTATATGTTTCTTCATTGTTAAGGTTATATGTACTAAAGTTGAGCTTAGTGAATACCAATCATGACCATGATCAGAAATACAGGTTTTCCTAATTTAATATTCATTTATCTTAACCAATATTGCATACAGGAAAACACACCCCGTGCGCTGGAACTGGTAAATTTCGCACAACTTAAACAGCAGTAGGAAATATACTCAAATTTAGCTAAATTTTGAGTTCCTTACGGAGGATGTTTAAAATGTAAAGTAAGTTGTCAGCCACAATAAGGAAAGGAAAATAGTAAATACAAGCTTAATAAATTTAATATGATTTGGTTACCTCCCTTAGTTGCATGAAGGAAACTTTTAGCGGGAATCTTAACTCAATTGCAATAAACTAAATTATTTTATTTAACTAAAGTAATAGTATGGGCAAAGTAGCATGGCATCACTTCATTACCGGCACGCATAAGAATTGGAGTCCTACCTAAATTTGTTTAAAAGGTACAAGATGACTTTATTCATCTATTGAGTTAAATATTTAATATTCATTTTATTTATAAACCTAATATTAACCCTATAAACGTTATTTTTTGTGGTGTATGTGCAAAAAAAACATAAATTTGATTTTATAATTTTTTTCCAAGAAAAACTTCATAGGTGTTATATCCTAAGCCTGCACTCAAAGTGATAAAGCCCCTAAACACAAGTGCAGCCATAGGGGAACTTAGAAGGTTTGTTCAATGTCACCACAACAACCCTCCTCTCTCTTTAGGCCAGCTCTCCTCCAGCAAAAAGGGATATCCCTAAGTAAAAGTGTAAAATAAACTTTTGATTAAATGGGATGGTGGACCAAGACGAATGCGAATCTATTTGGACAAATTCAAGAGGGTTCGAAATGTAAATGAAATGAGGCGTGACTATGTTGTTACAAATATGCCATAATCTACCATGTGGACTGCTTTAAAGTGCATAAATTAAGATGAGGACCCAGCCAAAGGTGTGCCTCTTCAATCAGCAAAAAAAAATAGTAAATGTGTGTTTAATCATGAACAACATAAGATAGAAATAACAGTCCCTCAATGATAGAAATAACAGTGGCAAAAACTTATGAATTGATCAATAACAAAACATCAAGAATAAGGAGGATTTCACCTCAACCTTATATATATATATATATATATATATATATATATATATATTCACCTCAACCTTAGCCCTTCTTTTGGAGCATAACTACCCTTCAACAAAGTCCCTTAAAACAGATTTTACAGGCATAATTTCAGGCTCCAGCAATCAAACTCAGCCCTATGAGATGAGAAACGGTGAACCTTACATTGAATAAACCCCTCAACTTCTTCCTCCCAACAGATTTTCAATTAGGCTTGGAGGGGATCTCCTCACCAATCCAACCACGCTCAACAAATGAGAGGGATTCTCTTTATGTAGAGTTTTAGCTCAACCTCTCTTACAATAATATAATAATAACTGAATCCTAGATCCACATGTTTTCCTAGAAAAACATTAAATTATACATCATTAAAGCTCCTCAAGGCAGGTTGCTCCTTAAAAACAATAAAATATGCATGAACAAGTGTTTGAATGAGTCCTTTATGCCACTTGTCAGTCTCCTAGGGAAAGCACTTCCTTAAATAATGCTTCTTTGACCACATGTGAGGGTTTCCTAGTGCCATTTGTCTTATTTTACTTGGAATGCTCCTCAAGATAACCTCCTTATGAGCACTCCCCATAAAATAATAATAATGACCATGTCAATGTGTTAGCTTTTTGGTTACTTTGAAAGTGCTTACACCATGTTTGGGGGTCCTTCATGAGATTTGGGGTACATGGTGTATGATCAGCCCCTGGATGGTTTGTGATGGATCTGCACATGGGAGATGGTTTGTGATGGATTTGCACATTGGAGATGACTTATTCATTTGTTGCTTGACCTCAATTTGGTGCTTTCTTAGCATTCTTCCCTAGGGCATTGGAGTTCTCTTGACAGCTTGGGTGACGTCCTTCATGATGGCCACATGCAGATGGTTGCTTGCTTGGAAAATGCCTTACTTAGGAGGAGGAGTGTTGTGCATCTTGGAGGAGGGTATCATGCCCTAGACAACATGGGGTAGCTTGGATATTTGTATGGAGGCTTGGAGTTGGCTTGGGGACGCTTGGGTTGTGACAATTTTCATGCAGGGGGAGCGGATCTAGTGGAATACATGGCTTAGGAATGATGGAGTCCGTGTGCGCTTGTGGCTAAGGTGTGTGGACACATCTTGTGTAGCTACATCTGATAATTTCCTATAACTCAACAACCAAAATATTATGCCAATAATTTTATCTAACCAGAATTTAATCAATGCTGATATAAACTCAAAAAATTATGCATAAATATTACAGCTGAGTTATTTAACCAAAATAGCAGCAGAAGTACATAAAAAAAACCAAACACATAAAATGGACAACACTAGAAATACTCTAGAAACCCTAGTGTGGGGAAAACCAACAAAGAGGGACTTTTATTGGGCTTTCAAGAGAGAAATTATAGCAGCAGATAATAATAAAAATTTTACAACCCAAAAAACTCGGCTATTTCAAGGCACTTATTGTGAAGTATTGTCTTATAAATATTGCTGCTATAAATTTCTGTTTACTTCACCATTATATCAGCCAGTTGCTTTTATTGAGAAAGTCTGTGGTTTTATGAAGTGCTAACATCAAGTTGTACTTGCGAAAGATATATTTTCTTGTTGCTTTGTTCTGGGCAGGTGCATCTTGATATTTCACTACTTCATTGTTAAAACCCCGGGACTTTCTGATCAGTGGTGACTTGTGAGAGGGGACCTTCTCATAGACTTCTTGACCTTGCCTTCTCAAATTCCCAGGTCACCGGGGACGTCTCCCCTGGGCCATCAACCCCTAAATAGAAAGAGGCATCCTATTGAGGTGACAGTGATAGGATAGTCTCTAGTTACGCCAATTTGATTTCCATTAACCTTTCCTTTGATCAAAGTACAAATTGTGCGATAACACTTCCCATGTCCACTCAACTTGTAGTAGTGGCAAAAGTTCTTGTTGTTACCATAGGGATTGCTTGACATGCTCCTCCTCTCCATGTTCCTCAGAGTTCGCTGTCGGAGTGTAGAAGTCTTCTTGCCATTCCTCCTCTGAAATCAATCTGACTTGTGGCATGTGGCTTGCTTCTCCCAACAAGATGCCACCTGATGGCCTTTCTTCCCACAAAATGAACATACTTTTGAGTACCAACAGTTGGCAGCGCTATGGCCTTTCTTCCTGTAGTAGTGACAAACGAGGAATGTCTTGTTAGATGCAGACCTCTTGGTCTTCTTCTCCTTCTTACACTGATTGATTGGCTTGCCACTTCTTTTGGGTGCTGTTGTAGGCTGAGTCTTTGAGCTCTTCTCATCAATGCCCTTCTTCAATTCGCCATAAGAAGGTTGAGGTGGTAGTGGGCTACCACCTTCATCTGCTACTACTCTTCCTTTTGATGAGTAGGCCAATTCTTTCGTGCCCTTAGCCTACACAAATGCAGTCTTATTGTTCGTGGCCTTTTCATTTCCGCCATCGAAACCCAGGCCTTCATGCTTGACCTTGGGTGTAGCTACAATGGGGCTTAGGATGCCTTGTCTTCTCGTGCCTAGCTCTTGTCCATTGTAGCCCATTTGTCTTAACAATTTGGAACCAATGCCTTTGGTATGCTTTTCAAAATCACACAAGTGCCTTTGAGAAAGGTCTATGAAAGATGAGCTTACCAGAGTTGTCTTGGTCACGGTTCTAGCTTCGACATTGTCAATGGAAGATGGCTTTGCTTCCTTGGTTTCTTGGATAATTGCTTGTAACTTTGCCAATTGCTTCTTCCTTCATTGCCAACTCTGGGTGTAGTTGASTCATCMTCTGAGTGACCCTGTCCTCTTGCCTGCTATCCATCTAGATGACCTTCTCTCCTAAGTGTACAAGTTGAACTTTGTGCTTGTCCCAATTTTCCATAACCACAGTGTCAATGGAAGATGGCTTTGCTTCCTTAGTTTTTTGGATAACTGCTTGTAACTTTGCCAATTGCTTTCTTCCTTCATTGCCAACTCTGGGTGTAGTTGACTCATCATCTGAGTGACCCTGTCCTCTTGCCTGCTATCCATCTAGATGACCTTCTCTCCCAAGTGTACAAGTTGAACTCAGTGCTTGTCCCAATTTTCCATAACCACAGTAAGGGAGTCTTGGCGTTCATTAAACCTAAGAAGGGCTTATACCTCATTTCATGGGAAGAAGGGGCTAAAGGCCCAGAGGTTTGTAGCTGGCAAAAGATAAAAGCCATATATTATCCTCTAGATGCTCGCTCTAAGGTCCTGAGATCAATGAAGCGCTTCTCCATAAAATCAAGGACTAGTAAAATAAAACACATAATTAATAAATGTCCCACTTGTTGAGGGAATGCATTTTGCGATGTCTTTTACTTTCCTTGCACATGACACTATGTGTGTTCTTAGCTTCAAGTTGTGTTGCGGTGCTCCTTACTTTCCATTGCACATATCACTCAATGCTTTGGACCATAATCAATTAGTGGCAAATAAAGAGTTTGGAAAAAGGTTGCATTGCAAACAAGGATGCAACACACCCTCTACAAAGGCACCCGTAAATGAGACAATATGAGCCCTTGTATGTCAAGAAACCCCATGCCCAAAAGGCATACCCCCATCCACCTCATACTCTTTTACATGACTTAGAGAGAGTCTTCTTGGGAAACACTCCTTGACTTGGGGAAATGACCTACCCAATAGGGCACCATGACAACCCTCACATACTTAAATTTGGCGATTTGTATAAGGTCTTTGAGCATTTGTTTATTTTGAAAAGGGGGGACTTGATGCACATGTTTGGGTGGTTCTTTTATTAAATATGTCTTACTTGGCATGATACATGTGATTTGTGGACTCTTGGAGGGTGTACTTGTTTGTCTTTGTAGGACCTTGCTAGGTGAAAGCTTTTCCATGGAGGAACTAGGTTACTTGGACCTTCACAGGGGCTTGAAGCCCACGGGATGGATGATGTGCCCCACTTATTGCACACTTGAGAAGATGAACGTTGCCTTTGGAGGCATTTGGACAACATAAGAGGATGACATTGTGGCTCCTTGCACCTGAACGTTGGCCTTGGGAGGCCTAGGATGTCATACCCTAGCCCTTGACGTCACCTTTCTTGATGGGGTTATGATCTGGTTTGATGATTATTGTGGTGATGTGATGTGATTTGATGGAGAGAGATGCATTAATTGTCACCCTAGCACATGACGAGGTGACACATGGCCTTTGGAGGCCCAACGACTTTCACCTAGAGGCTCAACGTCTCTTTTGGAGGCCTAACGTCACCCTTTAGGGCATGGTGTCACCCTTTAAGGGTTTTAATTTAATGTTATTTGGTTATTTGTAAAATGTAAAAGCAAATTAGAGGGTCGACTCTCTTTCTATTTTGTTGTTGACTTTTAAAGTGGACAAATAAGGGTTAAATGACCTTATATAAATAAAAGTCATTTGACTCTCATTTTATCATCATGGTTTCATTCTGTTCTTCTGTATTTTGGGGTCTGTTGACCACCTATTTTGACTAGGGGTCAACGTCATATTATCATGAAGCTACGTATTTGATGGTGCAACTAAGTTTGAAGACTTATGGCTCAACAGGGCAAATTTTGCCCCCGATTCGTCTTTCGGTAATTAGAATGTCTGCTCCCTTGCGTGGGATAATAATGTAATAGGTCAGCATGAGTCATATTTTAGTTAGTTGCCTAAGAATTTATCATTAGGGAAGTCCTTTCATCGAGTGTTTTTTATCCTCAGGTAATTTTTAATTGCCCTTGAGTTTTTCACTCACAATAATCTTCCAAAGTGGTGGAAGGCGTTCTAATGATCGAGCCCAAGGGGTGATTAAAGTCTAGGAATGTTGTAAATGACCATACTAGACATCTTCTAGAGTTTTGTGGAATTCCGTCAAGTTTTGATAGTTTTTTTTAATTTATTAAAATTCACCATTTAATGAGAATTTTAATTATTTTTGAGATAAAATGTGAAAATTTGGTCATTGGGGATTTTGTATAGGGGTGTGAGTACTCTAAACAAATGGCAGACAACCCCCTACACCCTTGGACTAAGTTTCAACTCATTTGGACAAGTTTTGCTAGGTCATTGTCCATGAGGAGTCTAAGTCAGTTTACAGTCAACATTTAATTGCTTTAATTTGGCTATAAGTAAAAATGCCAAAATTTGTAAAAAGTGAAAAATGATAGGAGAGAGAGTGGGAAATATTTCCTAACCTTTTTCCTAAGTTGGAGAAACAATTTTCCACTTAAAAGAATCCCTCCATGCTTAGACACAAGTTAAAGTGATTGACTCCCTAGAGAAAGTGCGCCTCCCTTGCTCATCCACTTGGCCAAAATAAAAATTAAAGCAAAAAGACACCCAAGACCCTAAGTGCGCCTTGCTTGGTGTCTAACCTTATGTTTGACAAGTGGGAAAGGTGGTCTCCCCCTTCCCCCCTCAACCCTCAAACCGTAGACATGACTAAAACCCTAAAAGTGCGCCCTCCTTGAGATTATCTTGTTGGGTATGTGTTATATTCTTTGCACGAATATTTTGGGTATGTGTTATATTCTTTGATCTTGTTGGGTATGTGTTATATTTTTGTCGATGGTTTTCTATTTCCGGTTAAGGAATTAGGGTTTTGGATTAATCCAGGTCATTGGGTTAGGGTTTTGGATGCCGCTGACTCCTATATGTATATTGTATTGTAAACAATGTAACACCATGAATGAATATAGAATATGCTGGTTTTCCCGGTTTGGGTTTCCAGGGGAAAAATCTCTATGTAATGTTTGTATTTGTCATTGTATCTTTTCTGTTCTTTTCTAAATATCTGTTTGCAGTAGATATTGTACAAGGTTAGGATTTACATTTGGTATTAGAGCTTTATTGGCTTCAGGGGGACGCCTTTGTGGTCAAGGGTTTGGCTTGGGACTATGATAAGCCTTGTTACAGTGGGAGATCTGCGGTATTGTTTTTCAGGTGAAAAGAAATGGCAAGCAATT
>ML786240.1:680023-693865 GCA_009831015.1 Picea engelmannii | reverse complement strand
CTATGAGCTTGGAGATAATTTTATAGCAAATATTGCAGAGAGAAATGGGGCGGAAGTCGTTAAACTGCTTGGAGTGATTTGACTTCGGAATCAAGACCAAGAAGGTTTTGTTTAGGGAGGAGCTAACTGTCCCTCTTGTTCTTGTGTCTTCTATGACATCCAGGATATCTTGATACATCAGTTCGAAGAAAAATAGAAAGAGTTCTATCGACCAGCCATCCGGACCTGGGCTTTTCTCTTTTTTGAAGCTGTTAAAAATTGTGAGAAGTTCATCCTTTGTACAAGGAGCGTGTATTTGATTTGCCTCTTCTGGAGTGATCAATCTTGGGAATAGACTAGCTGTTTGAATCTGAGCAGCTAGAGAAGGTGCAGGCGGGGCTTTATAGAAGGAATTAAAATATGTGTAGGCCGCCGACTTGATCTCAGATTGTGAATGATAAATGGAACCAGAATTGACTTCTATGAAATGTTAGACAAAATTTATTAAGTCAAATAACATAGCCATTTAAGAAAGTTTATTGACAAAAACACCTTTTGAGAAGAAAGAAACTCATATAAGAAAGTTTATTGACAAAAACACCTTTGAGAAGAAAGAAACTCATATAAAGTGATGTGAAGAGGCGGTTATATGTATGGAAAGTAGAGTGCGTTTTTTAAACCTATTGCCATAACTAAAATAAAATTCCGCAATAACTAAAACAAATTTCCATTATTTATTTTTAAAACATAAAATGTTACAAAATTTATTAAGTCAAATATCTATTTTCAATTTGTCTTTACATAAAATTTATTATTCAATTTTAAAGTTTGTATTTCCTAAATTATTCAATATTCTAATTTTTTATATTAATTTATATTTATAAATAAATAATATTTATTTAATGATAAAAATATTGATTTTATCAATTATGTTTAACTTGAATAATTAAAATAACTAAGAGATTAAATTATTTAGTTTAAACAATTATTTCCAAACATAAAATCTCGACACTAATTTCTAAACCGTGTATTTTTATTTTTTTTAACTGAAACGGTTGAAGGGTTTATTCACTGGAAGGAAAGTGGGTCTTTGCCGAAGCGACCCTTATTACAAGGCAGATTTCTAGCTGCAGCTGCTTTTGAAGGGCAGCATTTTCAGTGAATATGATAAAAACTTTCGTTGTTTACAATTAGGAGACCTTTCACTAAGGAGCTGCCTTTGTTCGCCATCATATCAGCTTCGTTGTTCAGTTTTCTTAAGATATGATAGAACTTGCACGAGTTGAAGTCTAGTAAGACTCTCTTCAGTCTTTCAAGGATTATGTTTAGGCTCGCATTGCTGAACCGAATCTTCATGTTTAGATTTTTTATAATTACCTCTGAGTCTCCAAAAACTTGTAAATCTTTGACTCTTTTTTCTCTGGCGAGTAGGCAAGCTTTGGTGAGCCCTAGCATTTCAGCTTGATTGTTAGATTTTTGTCCTAATCCCCAGCAGAAGCAATCTTTTGTAGACCCATCCGGAGAGATTAAAACCCCCCCGGCACCGGCTGCTCCTGGGTTTCCTTTAGACGCCCCGTCAAAGAAAATTGTGGATAAGTTTTTTGACCTCCACCATGTCTGGAATTTGTCCTCATCAACTCTTATTCGCCATTCCAGGTTGGCTGTTTTTGGTGGAGGGTAATGCTTACTCGGATGAGGGACAAGCTGGCTTAACCACCTCTTTTCCTCCAGAAGTAACAGAGGGTCCTCTTTGTCATAGTGTTGTTGTGCCGCTTCCAGAAGGAATGTCTTAGCTTTTGCCGCTACTTGCAACGGAGAGTGCCGCTCCTCTTTGAATATCATCTGATTGCGGGTCAACCAAAGCTGCCAGCATACATACTTGGGCATCACTGTCCATATTTTGATCCAGAAATATTTAGGCGGTATGTGCTGGGGGTAAATTAAATTCCAGGAAGCGAAAAGATCTGCAACCGAGTCCTGAGGTGGAATAGTAATCTGGAAGTCCTGAAGAAAAAGCTCCCATACCTCTTTGGCAAAGGTGCAGTCCATGAACAGGTGTTGAGATGTTTCGAAGTTATTGTTGCAAAGCGCGCATCTGTGAGGCCCCGCTATATTCCTTTTCTCCATGTTGTCTCCCGTAAGAATTTTGTTGTGCATCAGGGTCCAAAAAAAGAAGTTCACTTTTGGAATGGAAAAATGGTCCCAGACTCTTTTCCAAAAAGCCAGCGTATGGTTGATGTTTCTTGAGACCTGCAAAGCTCTGTATCCTGCCGCTGATGTGTAAACTCCTGTCTTACCCCATCCCCATCTGTCTTTAATGATCCTATTGACTGGGGCAGCCTCCTCCAGCAGATCAACAAGGGTGGATTGTTGCTGAGATAAACGAGGAGGAACTCCGAGAAAGTCCCATCCTGCCCAATCCCCTCGGTGATCCCATTTCGAGAGGTCATATAGACTGTTAACTCCTGCTCTCTCCAGCCAATTTCTGAGATCTGTGATTTCACCATTTTCTGCCAGGGGTTCTCTCCCCATGATGCTTTGCGTCCAGATTGACGTTCGTTTGCCATTGCCAGGAATTCTGTACATCAAACTTTTGAAGAACTTACTGCTTTTGCAGCACAACTTCCACATTTGTGTACAATTTGCAGAGCTGTCGACTTGAAGGTTCCTGAGTGAACTGTTAACTCCATATTTTGTTCTCAGAATGGAGCTCACCGGGTGCATGGGATCATCGATCAGCGTCCAAAGGATCTTACCTCCAAGCGTTAAATTTGCAAGAGACGGATCCTGAATTTGTAAACCTCCCTCTGCCGTGGGTCTTCTGACAGTCTCCCAATTCACCAGGTGCAGCTTTTTATCATTGCCTTTTCCCCCCTACCACAGGAAGTCTCGCATGAGCTTAGAGATCTGTTCGTTCACCGATCTGGGCGCTAAGAGAAACGCGGCCTGGTAAAGGGGAATCGCGGACATCACAGTCTTGATAAGTGTGACTTTACCACTCCTTGTTAACCAGAAACCACTCCACGCTATTATTTTATTTTTGATTTTGGAAATGAGGGACGACCAGACCGTTCTTTTGTTGCCACCTGAGATAATCGGGAGGCCGAGATACTGAACTCTTTCCCAATTTTCGTGGCCTTTAAACCCGAGGATGGCAAAGATGCCTGCGAGCTCCTGGTGGTTTATATTCCAGCTATAAAACTCGCTTTTGTTGTCATTGATTGCAGCCCCCGAAGATCTGCAATATGATTGGAAAACCAAATCGATAGCTCTTGCTATTCTAATGGAGGCTCCTCCGAGTAAGAGTGAGTCATCTGCAAATAACGCGTGGTTTAAGGATTCTGCCCCAGTGGAGGATTTAAGACCCGGGATATTTCCAGCTATCCTTTCAGCAATGAGTTTTCTACTGAGGGTGTCAGCCATGATTATATACAGGAAGGGAGACAGAGGGCATCCCTGCCTGATGCCCCTCTGAGTTTGAAAGAAGTTAGTGGGGCGGCCATTGACTAAGGGAGCAATCCATGGTTTATCTATGCATGCCTTGATCATTTGAACAAATTGGGACGAAAAGCCAAATGAGAGAAGGACTCTGTATAAGAACGCACGGTTGACTCTGTCAAATGCGTTTGCCATATCCAGCTTAATGAGCATTCCTTTCTCTTTCTGTTGAATGCTGGAGTGAACAGTCTCCTGAACTTGTATTACATTATCCTGTATATGCCTGCCTTCCACAAATCCGCCTTGGTAGCTGGTAATCATCCTTTTTAGCAGAGGTTTAATCCTGTTTGCAAGTAGCTTTGCCATGATTTTGTAGGATGCATTGCATAGAGATATTGGCCTGTACCTTGCAAATGACTCAGGGTTGGTGTCTTTGGGAATTAATGTCAGGTATGTTGAGTTGATTCCTCCACCCACCTTCGCTTTTTTCATACTCCCCCTGATCATTTTAAGGAGATCATCTTTGATGATATGCCAGCAGGATTTGTAAAAATGAATTGAAAAACCATCAGGCCCAGGAGCCTTGTCTGCTTCCATGGACCAGATTATGTTGGTGATTTCTTCCTCGGAAGGAGGCTGGCAGAGAGAATTGTTATCTTCTGAGCTAATGAGATGCGGGATATTGGAGAGAAGATCTGCAGTTTCCTCTTCGCTACTTAGAGTGTCTTCTCTATATAAGTTCTTGAAATGGGCTTCTGCAGCGGCTTTGACTTGATTGAACCCTTTACAAACTTGACCATCCCCTGTTTTTATTTCTGCTATGTGGTTCCCGGACAGCCTCGCTCTATATTGTCGATGGAAGTAAGAGGTGTTCCTGTCCCCAGCCTTCAGCCAAAGACTTCTGGATTTAAGTCTCCAATACTCTTCCTCCCTTCGGAAGGATTGAAAAGTAGATCGTTGCTCTTTTACTTCTTTTTCCAGCAGCTCTGTTGTGATATCTTTGTGTTCCATATCTAATTGCAAAGCATGCAAAGACTGAACTGCTTCTCTTCTTTGTTCTGTAGGGGAGGGGGTTGGTTTCTTTATCCATTCCTTCAACGCTTGTTTTGTGGCTTTCAGCTTTTGTTCCCAGACATAGCTTGGCGAACCCGAGAAAGACTTGGTCCATGCTTATTTTACTGTCTCTAAATAATCACCTCTGTCAATCCACAAAGGACTGAAACGAAACGGAATGGGGCCCAGCTCTTCTTCTTCATCCAGGAGCAGTTGTATTGGCTTATGGTCTGAGGTAAGTTTGGGCAGAATTTTGGTAGTGATAATCTTTTTGTTCATCATTATGGAGCTTTGCACAAGGAATCGGTCTAAACGGGCAGAAATATGATCCGCACCTACCCTGTTGTTGGTCCAAGTGAAAATTCCTTGGATTGGATTGAAATCTAAGAGATCCCAAGACTGCATGATTTCCTCTAGTTTAACCAGCATGGGGTCTATGTGATTGGAGCCTCCCCTCTTCTCTTTTGCTTTTGTGACAATGTTAAGATCCCCTGCTATGATGATGTTGCTAGGGGAGTTCTTGTCTAAATAATTTGAGAGGGAGTTCCAGCATTCTCGTTTTTCAACATAAGAGACTGGAACATATAGGTTGAAAAGAGAGATGATTAACTTACTTGAGTTGTGCTTCAACTCCATGAGAATCCAGTGCTGAGTTTCGAAGTGCTTATTCAGATGGAAGATGTCCTCGGTCCAGAGAGTTGCCAATCCTCCGGAGGTCCCCCTTGAACTGACTGCTTTACCATCTCTTTTGTTCCACTTTGATCTGTTGATTTCCAGAAGGGCTTCCCCTTCTATTTTTGTCTCCTGGAGCATTAGAATATCTGAGGGATCTGCTTTCAACAGGTCCTTGACTGCTTCTATTTTAGAGGGTTTCCCCAGACCTCTACAATTCCAGGAGGCAAGCTTCATTACTTACTCGATGGGGGGGGGATGAGACCTCCCTTGGAAGGTCTTGGTCTGGTGTTTCGGCCAATAGACATTTCTATAGTGGGTTGGCTGCCTTGCGTCTTGAACCTTTCTGCCTCCTCCTCCCTCTTCTCTTTGCGAGACTTCCTTCCTTCTTTCTTCGAGGGACGCTCAAAGGTTTCATCCTCTGAAGAACCTGAGCTTTCCTCTGGTTTTTTCTTTGCGATTTCTGCATATGAAGGGTTTGAAGGGCTGCCTTGCTTGTCCCCAATCTGTGGCTCTTTCCCTCCCACTTTGAATGAGGGTATAGTTTCTGCTTGTTCGCCATTCTCTTCTGTTTGTTTTGCATTCCTGTCCTGGTCATTTGCTATTTCCTTTTGCGCTGCGTCCTTTTCTTTTTCATTACTGTCACTGCTGTGGGATACGGTCATATGGCCTTTTCCTTTTCCTTTTTTTGTATTTGAGTTTTTCTGGACCAGGGTCCATGCTTCCCCATTGAGTTTTTCTACCTGTTCCTCTGCTTTCTTCTTGCAATGCTTTGCAAAGTGTCCATGTCCATGACAGTGTCTTCACTTAAAAGGTAATTGCTCATAATCCAGCTCCTGAACGTACGTCCACCCAGCTACCGTTAGATTGATTGCTTCCGGAAGTCCCTCTTCTAAGTCCACTTCTACGCAGATTCGAGCACAGGAATACTGATCCTTCCTTGCAGCGTGATCTATGTATTTTCCCAGCGTGTTGCCAATGATCTGGAGGGATTTTTGGTTCCAGCAGTGAGGTGGGAGGTGTGGGAGCCTGACCCATACCGGGACTGCAGATGGAACGTCTTGCGTGGGATCGAAATCAGGTGTCCATTTATTTAGATAAAGGCCCTGCGGTCCCATAAAGTAAGGCCCATTTCTGAATATCAATCCCCTATCTTCAGTGTTCTCGAAGACGAAGATGAAGAAGCCCTTTCCTACAAAATAGCTTTTGACTCCCTCTTTAATCAAGGGTTTCCAGTTCCTTTGCGTCCAATCTTCAACAGATTTCGGCGAAGGCCAGAGGCCCATAAACTGGCCTATGAGTCCTCTCTCGGCCAAGTTCAGAGCTGCTTTACAGGTTTCTTCCTCTGGCAGAGCCACCGTAGGGATGGAGTCCATCTTCCTTACGAACTTTTGCTGAGATGCTGAAGGCGGCCGCTTTGGTCCTGTTGCAACCATTTTCCTGAAAGCTTGTACCTCTGGGGGCGGATCGGGGTCCCCTGGAGCTTCCATTGATCCGAGGGAACTCTGTAACTTAATCAAACTGGCTTGGCAGCCTCAGGGGCGCGCAGAGGCGACCAACAAACCTAGGTCGGGGGCGGGCGCGCAGTTTTTCGGTCGTAGTCCAACATTTTTTCTAAACCGTGTATTTAAAAACTTATCTTTACATTATAAAATAAAAAAATATAAGAAGTGATATATGTCGGGTTGAATTAATGGCGGTGGGTGGAGGCATTGACTCTGGTGGATGAGCTCGGTAAGGTACGACAGTTGTCGGGTTGGGGATTAATGTTGGGAGCCCTCTCTTCGTGCCTTCATTGAACTTTTGGGGGTTTGGTGGGAACCCTTTCTTGATCGGGACTTTCTCAGGTCGAAACAAGAGGTTGCTTGACCTCCAAGGCCTGCTGGCTATTACACTTAAAGGTTCGGGTTGGAGATGGCGGAGAATGCGGGCTCATCGCAGAGTTCAAGTGCGGCGGTGGACATTCTTGGGTCAGTGGACCCAACCCCCTCTGTCGGTATTCCATTGGGGTTTGAGCGGGCGAACCCAGAGGGTTTGGCAAACAACCTGACATCTGGCCTAGTTTTGGGGATTCATACCTCTTTGGGCTTGTCGTATTTGAATGGGTTGGATTTCGAGCTATCGGTGGCTACTTTGTTGGGGATTATTCCTGGGATGGACCCCCCTTGTGGTCTATCAGAGGAGGACTTTACTTGCTTCGGATTCGAGCCGGGAACTCTTTTAGCTAATGACTGCTTGGGCACACAAACAAAAGCCTTACAGGAGACGGTTTCTTGTGCACATTTCTCCCCTTCGGAATTTATTTTTGATCCTGGGTCTTTTCCAGATCTGGCAGAAACTGTTGGAGGTCTCTTTGATAAGGGTTCTTCACTAGTAAGGAACACAAGGTTGCATTTGTCTCCACCTCGTCCGAGGCCCTTAGATACAACCTATGGGGGAGGTCGTGGCCGTGGACGTTTGGAAGCTTTTGGATCTTCAAAGTGTCAAGTGAACAAAGACCCTCAATGTGCGAAGATATAGACACGGATTGAGTGGTTGAGTTCTCAGAGTTGGCAGTGGTGGGTCGAGCGCGTGGGAAACGGTTGAGCTCTCCCTTCTTATGGTCTTGGTTGGAATCTTCTTGAGGCTCAAATCTCTATGTATTACCCAGTATTCGATTACTAGCTCGGGGTTGGTTCGCTTTCGTCTTTTCAGGCACTTCAGATGTCAGTTGGGTTCTTTTCAAAACTTGGAGTATGGTTGGTACTCCTATTGTTCTGAAGCAGTGGACTCCGAGCTTTGATGCAAAGCAAGAGCAGGTAGATGTGGTCCCTGTTTGGGTTCGTCTCTCAGGCCTCCCCATGCAGTACTGGAACCTCGTTCGTTTCTCGGCAATCGGGAACTTTCTGGGGGAATATTTGGACGCAGACTTTAATTTCGAAGAGATAGGCAATATGTCCATGACTAGGATCTTAGTGAAGTTGGATCTTCGGTCAGGCCTCCTTAAGGAACTACCTATTGAGACGACTTTTGGTTCCTTCATTCAGCCCTTGGACTATGAAGGTATACCCTTAAGGTGCCATAGATGTCATGCTTATGGGCATGGCTTTGCTAACTGCCCTCTGCCCTTTAAAAACAAGACGTGGGGTCCGGGGGATGGCAACTTTAATAATGAGGCAGGTCGTGCAACTAGGGGGACTGGGGGATCTGGGGGAGTACATCCTGTGGCTTCACAGTCTCGAGATCGGGATGGATATTTAAGACGACACTCTCCTCCTATGACAAGTGCTCCTCCGGATGTCCGGGAGATGGCACAAACAAAGGTTCATAAGTCTTCTTTCTTGGCTTGCCCTCGGTCATTGATGGTGTCAGGTAAGCAAAAATATTCCTTTCTCTCATTTGCTTCTAATTTTTCTGATATTTTAATTCCATTGGGTTTGGTGGGGTTGGACGTTGGTTCTTCAGTGGGTCTTCCTTTGCCTTTCCCCTTGCCTCAACCTGAGGCGGATTTTTGCACTCTCGCTTATGTTGGAGCTCTTATCCCTCCCTCGATTAGTACTCCCACCCATTGTGGGTTTGGGTCTGTCGGCTCCTTCTTCTGTGAGTTCCTCTTTGGAACCTAACCTCTTCCCCCCTCCTACTTTGGACCTCTGCAGGACTCCCTCCCTTTTCGACAACCTTTCCTCTTCTGGTCCCAAATCTTCGGAGGGCTCTAGGATACGTTGTTCTCTCCAGAAAAGGACGGTATTATCTGGGGATTTGGACATCTGTGATGCAGAGGAACCTCCTAGACCGGCCCTGGGATTGCTTCCTAAAGCTTTGTCCTCAGCAAGAGGTCTTGGAAGGTGATCTCACCTCTTACTGGCACAGGACCGGGCCAAACTTGATGTGGCCTCTAGCAGAAAATGTTCCAATGAATGGGCGCTTAGAGCAAAGCAACCCAATGATTTGGTTCCCTTATGAAAATCCTCTCCTATAACTGTAGGGGTCTGGCGAGCCCCAAAAAAAAATCGTCTCTTAAAAGACTGATTGTGATTACTAATCTGGATGTTCTCTTCCTACAAGAAACCCTCGAGGTGAGCGAACAGGTGGTATCGACTTTGGAATCCTTATTACATGTTTGGTCCTTTGCTGTTGTGGATGCAAAGGGACGCTTTGGGGGACTAGCCACAAGTTGGCAGCTAAAGAGTTGTAAATGTGAACGAATTTGGGTCTTTGAATCGGGTCTTGGAATAAATATGTTTTCAGCAGAGTTGGGTTGTCCCTTGCTACTTATCAATATATATGGTCCTTATTCAGATAAGAAACGATACTGGGACTCACTGGATCTGAGCTCTTGGCTTATTGAATGAGATTTTATTGTGGGTGGAGATCTAAACTTTTATTTGGGAGCGTATGAAGTCTGGGGCCCTCGAGCTACCATAGACCCATTGACTGATTATTTTACACACTTACTAGACCTACATGGACTGTTGGATCCAGAGCCAACGAAATTACAGCTGACTTGGCAAAATTTGAGGGTCGGGGATTCACGTGTTGCAAAACATCTGGATCATTTCCTCCTACAGGAAGAGTTACTTGATTCTTTAGCACTTGCACAACAATGGGTAGCTTGTTCCGACGACTCAGACCACAATCCGATAGTACTGGAATTGTGTAACAGGCGTTGTAGGCCTCCCAGTCTGTTCAAATTTTTTGAAGGTTGGCTAAAGGATCCTGAGTACCAAGCACTAGTGCGAAATCTGTGGCCTCCCTTCAGCCCCAAACAAAATTCCCATGTCGCTCCACATTTTATGGAAAACTTGAGAAAAGTCAAGCAGGCAACTATCTCATGGGCACTTGAGAAAAAAATAAAAGAGGATAAGGAGCTTTGCTGCTTGGAGAAACTGTTGTTGGAAGGGCAGGTCAATCCGGATCAAAGTTTCCTCTCCAGGGAGACAAGGGAGGAACTGGTTCAATTGGAACTTCGGCGAAGAATTATCTTGGCTGAAAATGAAGCCTTGTGGTGACTTAAAAGTCGTGCACTTTGGATTGCTTGTGGGGATGAGAATACAAAAAAATTTCACTTGTATGCCAAGGGAAGGAAACTAAATAACACAATTTGGAGCCTTACCAAGGTAGATGGCCAATTGGTCAATACTTTTGAGGGTCTCACCTCAATGGGGATTACACACTTCAAAAAAAAATTCAAAGCACAGGCGGGGTCCTCAATTACTGAAATCGTGAAAGCGGCCAGGCTCTTTCCTAGTTTTGTGGAAGAGGAAGAGGGAGATTCTTTGATGATGGAAGTCTCTGAAGCGGAATCGTTTGTTGTCATGAACACATTCTAGAAAGGGAAGAGCCCGAGACCGGATGGTTGGTCGATTGAATTCTATTTGGGTTTCTTCGATCTTTTGGGGAAAGACATTTTGTTGGTAGTGGAGGAGTCGCAGATAAATGGGCGTATACATGAGCCTTTTAATGCTATCTTCATTGCATTAATACCCAAAATAGACAATCCAACTTCCTTCGTTGACTTTCGCCCGATCTCCCTATGCAATTGCCTCTATAAAATTATCTCAAAAGTCATCAGTTGAAGATTAAAAGACATACTTTCCAGGCATATTTCACTTGAACAATTCAGATTCATGAAAGGCAGGCAAATCCACAAGGCCATCGGGGTTGCTCAGGAAGGCCTCCATAGTTTAAAAAGCAAGAAACTCAAAGGGGCGGTCATTAAAATCAACCTCTCAAAGGCTTTTGACAAAGTAAACTCGCTTTATATTTGGATGTTGCTGATACACCTTGGTTTTGGGGTAGCTTTGACAAATTGGATGATGGCTTGCTTAAGTTTAGTATTCTTTTCTATATTGATCAATGGGGCTGCCTCCTTCTTCTTTACAACAGAACGAGGAGTTAGACAGGGATGTCCTTTGCCTCCACTTCTCTTTCTTCTGGTCGTTGAGTGCCTTAGTCACTTCTTAATTGAGGCAAAGCTCGCAGGCACCTTTAGAGGCATAAAAATCTCTATAGAACTGTACATCTCACACCTTTTGTTCGTAGATGACATATTAATCTTTTGCGATGGAACCAGGCAAGATATTGAAAAGCTGAGTGAAGGGATTCTACATTTTAAACAAGCTATAGGCATGGAAATCAACAACCAAAAATCTAGTATCACTTTGTCTCTCCTATCCATGGAAGATTCGCTACTCATTACTACTCAGTTCCCCTTCAGGGTTTTCTCTCTAGATGAGGGTTTGAGGTATCTCGGATATCAACTGAAACCAAACGACTACTGGAAGACTGACTGGGGGTGGCTTATAACAAAAATCGAAAAAAGGCTCAAGGGATGGAGTCACAGATGGCTTTCCAGAACAGGGTGACTTGTTCTAATTAAAGCAGTTCTAGAGGCCATCCCAATATACTGGATGTCTTTAGCATGGATTCCAAAAGGGATTTTGGAGAAGTTACGGAAGATGTGCTTCCAGTTTTTGTGGCAGGGACATAAGGACAAAAAAGTCTTACCTTGGGTTCGCTGGGAACATATTGCTACGCCAAAATCCCTAGGCGGTTGGGGATTAAAAAATATCTTTACCTTCTCCAAATCGCTTGCGGCAAAGTGCTCATGGCGCTTGATTAAGACCAACAGTCTCTAGACACAGGTAGTTCATAAAAAATACATAGCTCCACTCTCAATCCTCGAATGGATTCACATTCCTTTCAAAACATCATTTGGGGCTTCTATCATCTGGAAGGCTCTGATCAAGGCCTTTGATCTGGTTGGGAATAGTCTAGTGTGGAGAGTGGGCTCTAGATGACAGGTTCGTCTTGGTCTGGACCCTTGGCTGGTATCTCAACTGAGCCATATTTTACCGGACAATATTTGGTTAAGGTTGGTGCTGGCAGGATACTATCAGCTAGCATAAGTAGGGTACCCCTTACTTATAGACCTGTGGCACCAAGGATGGCTGACGGGGAATTGACTTGGCCTCTCGGAGGAGGATTTGATTCTATGGGATAGGTACACACAGGCTCTTTGTACAACCTCTATTCGTCTAGTGGACAAAGATGATGAACTACTTTGGGATGGAGTTGGTGACGGTGAATACACCACGCGTTCTGGTTATATCAAGTTATGTGTGGATCTCTTTCAAAGGGACCCCCTCTGGTAGTGGCGGAAAATATGGAAAATAAAATGTCCGCCGAAAGCGAAACTGTTAATTTGGTCAATATTGGCCGATAAATTGCCCACTTGGGACAACTTACCAAGACGTCTTTTTTCAGGACCAGGACGTTGTGCTCTATGCAAATCCCATCTAGAATCGAAGGACCACCTTTTCTTACTTTTTCCTTTTGTCTTGGATGTCTGGGCCTTTGCTAGGATCCTGATGCCCTCCCTATGGGTTTGGCAGGGAATTACCTTCGAATTAGCTCTACAAAATTGGTTGTGGGTACGAGGGAAAGAGGACTATCGAGCCTTCCCTTTTATTCTGGCTTGGGGGATATGGATCACCTAGAACGGCCAAATATTTTAGGATGCGCCCTTCTCAGCAGAAAGAGTTGCAGTAAACTGTATAGGGATCTTTCAATCTTTATTGGGGTCGGGTAGGGACACTGTGGCTCCTCCAGAGATATCAGGGAGGTGGAACTTGATAGTAATACTCTGTGGGGATGCTTCTATGGGGCCTCCTCGTCCGATCAAACACTTTGTGGTGGGGGAGGTTGTCTCCATTTCTCACATGCACACTACTTCACCTTCAAAGCGGGAGGGAACAAGTAACTACTCTGAATTAATGGCTTTAAAACTACTCTTATTTGCTATCGAACAGGAATGTAGAACTCTACAAGTCTTTGGTGACTCCTTAGTAATCATCAATTGGATCAATGAGAAACACAAATGTCAAGTTTTACATTTGCTTCCACTTCTAGAGGATGTAATTCACACCAAAAATATATTTGACACTATCTCTTTTTCTCATATATACAGGGAAAGGAACCAACTAGCAGACGAACTTTCCAAGGAGGCCACGCAGTTAGACTATTGCCAATGGTATACAACGAAAATCACACCTACAGGCACTCGAAGATTCTATCACAGACCTTTTAATGAATGACAGAACACAGGCGGCTGACAATATCCTCGTATGAGGAGGAAAATCTTACCTTTTTTTATGAAATTTTGTTTACAATGTAATAACAACAGAATGACCATTGTGGGGTCAAGACTTTTAGAACTTTTTTAACTACTTATTATTTTGGAACCAGTCATGGGAATGTGTCTCATAGAAGCATGTAAGTTGAGATCTGATGAACTGACTCATTTGAGTGGAAAATATGTACGTAGCTATGATAAATAGCAAATACATATCTCTGTATGTAATTTTGTTCTATAATAAAATTATGAATTTTTCCGCGAAAAAAAAATTGTATTTGAAAAAACCATGAAAAATATATATGAAAGCATTAAAGTTTGTGTCTTTATAATTTACATGGCTTTTTAGGTTTAAAAGAGTAAACCTATTAATGCCATAAATTATACAGGTCTCCTGTATCATTCTTAAATTCGGAATTTGACATATTTTCTCTCTAAAATATATTAAGGCATTGAAACACTCATCGATGGAATGATATAGTCCTAGATTTTCTTTCCTTCCTCGCAACATCTTTGTCATGTACCTTTGTCCTCTAACTTTGAAAGGTATATAAGTTTTTTTTTTTTTTTTTTTTTTTTTTTTTTTT
>ML786240.1:648334-660245 GCA_009831015.1 Picea engelmannii | reverse complement strand
CGAGAATAGTCTTGCAATCAAACTGAAAACGTATTTCACATCTTCGTGACACGTAGTGTCACGAAGTGTGAGCGATGAGGAATAATCGATCCAGGCTCATGATGTCTTCGAACACTCCGTGGCAATGACTCCAGCTGTCCTGCAAATCTTTCTATCTCTCATTCGAACCATAACGCACACCATAATGCACAGATCCCGAACGGCTCCACTGGTACCGGCATCCTGTTCCAAGAATAGCAATGGTACCTAACCCAAACGAGATTAATTCCAATACCAATTTAAAGCATTAAAATGCATAAAAATAGCTTGAAATTCAAAGATACCTTAGGTGACCTTTTTGAATGGTAAGGAGATGTTGATTAAGTCATAATGAGGTCAAAAGGGTGGTACTGGCATATAAATGGAGGTCTGTGGTATATAATATAGGCAAAGAGCATGGTCAAAACCGGGGACCAACACGATGCTACAAAAACATTTCTACAGGCCGAAACTTCGACAAGAGGTCAGCAAGTATATCAGGTCATGCACTGCCTGCGTTATTGCCAAACCGACCATTAAGAAACAGGGCCCGAACACCCCTCTTCCTACTCCTTACAGGCCATGGGAATCCATCTCAATGGACTACATGTCAGGCCTCCCGTCCACCAAGCGGGGAAATAACTGTGTTTTTGTGGTTGTTGATCGCTTTTTCTAAGATGGCGATTATGGTTGCCTGCAAGAAGAGCATCACAGCAGAAGCCACTGCCAAGCTCTTGTTTGAACGAGTCTGGGTACATTTTGAAATCCCAAAAACCATTGTCTCAGATCAGGACAGTCAATTTCTTAGCACATTCTAGTCGAGCCTCTGGTCACTGCTGGACACCAAGCTCACCAAATCCACGGTCTTCCATCACCAGACAGATGGCCAAACCGAGGTCGTAAATCAAATGATCGTGCATATCCCGCGCATGCATAATTCCAAGCACCCTCGCACATGGGATGCGAGTCTTCCCTATGTCCAACATAGCTACAACCGAGCCCTGCATAACTCAACTGGCCACAACCTCTTTCAGATGGGGTTGGGATTCCAACCATTGGGTCCCATAGATGTTGCACTTCCCCTTGCTGTCACCTCGACCGACTCATCTCTTGCTTCAACTGAAGTGGACAAAGCCACCCAGTTCATTGAGCACATCCAACACATCCGCCAATAGGTTCAGGATATCTTACATAAGTCCAGTGACAAGTACAAGCAACGCCATGATCAAAATCGGGTACCACATAAGTTTCAGGTGGGCAACAAAGTTTGGTTGGACTTGTAGAAAGAACGCCTTACAGGACCCCATCGGAAGCTTTGCGCACTCCGTTATGGGTCGTACACCATCACCAACGCTGTGGGGGATAATGCTTTTGAGCTCAACATTCCTCCTTTCCTTGGCCTGTACCCAGTGTTCAACGTGGACCTCCTTCGGCCTTATTTCCCACCATTATTGGACACCTTAGACGTAGCATAACAACTGACACCAACATATCTCAACCCCGATTGCATACAACATGCATCCAATGATCAGATTGTGGAAACACAATCAAGGGCAATCGACAACAAAGGATCCAACTTTATCGAGTCTTCAAAGTAGGGCAACTCCTACACTAAGGCAAGTGGCTCACCCGGGGCCAAATTTAACAGAAATTTCCTCATCTGATGGGGGAACTCAACACAATGGAGACCATTGCTTCCTAGGAGGGAGGATTGATCCAGGTGAATATTGGTGGCCACCCACCTTTTCTAGCTCGCTCAAAATAACTTTCTGACAATTTTAGTAATTTACTATTGTTAGCAGTTTTTCGGGTCCTGAACTTCTGTAGCCGTTTTGAGGCCCTAAACGACGTTTTTTTGGATATCTACCGTTCAAAAATTTTGGCATGAAATTTTCGTCAACAGTTGTAGTCGGATAGATCTTTCCAATGGGCTATCGTGTGCCTAAAACAAAGATCGTATGCAAAAGTTACGACCCTAGGAAGTTGATGTATTGACTTACCCAAACGGGGCCCACATGACTTTTGTCGCTTCATCTCCTAGGGTTAGGTTTTTGGATGTCTAGGGTTTTTGACACTCCTGTTTATTGTAAAAAGCCCTTAAGAGCCTCATTGTAATCATCTTCTTGCGAATGAGCGCAGCCGTCACATCTCTTCTCAGTGATAATCCGCCACCATTCCAGCAAGCTTGTTTTCCACTACATTTTACAGTTTTAGCTTATTTCCTTATTGAATAAAAAACCAATTTTACTGTATCTCTGTTATTCCGTGTTAAGCATATGTTAATAATCTTTAGTCATTTCGTTCTGCTCATAAAATGCAGATCACCCAGTGTACGATGGTGGGTGATGATATATGAGAGCATACGAAGATTCTACGCTGACATGAGGAGTTGATTCAAGTCAATAACAATGCCATCCTAGCTCTCTCCACCAAATTAGAAGAAATATAGAGCACATTTATTCTGTCAAAAATGCCAACCAAATGAGCCAGATTCTCACCCAGAAGTGCATAATCGATCTTTTAGAGGTAGAATGTGGAAGGTTGAAGGTTATCACCACGTCTCAATGTTTGGATGATCTTTCCCTTGCATCAAATAGTCTAGGTACACAAAGGAAAGTGAAGCAGAAACAACATTTCAAAGTCACGTCTCGATGGAAATTGAAGGCACTAGTATACAACATGCTAGCGAGGAGCAAGAGGATCAAAGAAGTGTTCAAGTTTAAACAATTGAATGTTTATTAGAATTAGTTGTTTTCTAGGTTAGTTGACTAGGCAAGCAACATGTAAGATAACATGGAACTTTTGTTTGATTCATATCTTTTTATCAATAGACTTAACCACTGAAATGTGTTATGTTTTGGCAAGCTTAGAAGTAAGCTATGTAATTGATGTTTTCTTCAACACGATACTCTTTTTTGAAAATTAATATAATTTCAGTTTTGGTTTAAAAAAATAAACATTTGAAGTGGAAAACATAAATAATATATTGCAATGAACCTGCAAACTCTAATCTATAAATAAGAAAGACCTAACAATAATTCAACAATCATATATTTCTTTCCTAAAGTAAGGAAAATTGCAACACCCTCGCAACACTGCAACCACCTTGCATTTTTGTTAGTGAAACTATGTTGATCATCCCATTTGACTTGCTTGAAAGCACAATGTCATTCCAAAACAAGTTAAAAAATCTAATTGTCATACTAAACAAAATCATATTCTACCAACCAAAAACAATATATGAAATACAAAAAAGTTCAACCATTAAATATATTATCTTATATCATATTCTACCAACCAAAAACAATATATGAAATACAAAAAAGGTCAACCATTAAATATATTATCTTATATATTGATGATTTTAAAAATTCATATATTTATTAAATACAATTAAAATATTAAAAAAATAAATTTAATATAATTAAAAGGTTATCTTTACTATATCCATATAATATTTTATTTTATTTTCTTTAGAAAATTGTGTACTTAGTATATTTTAGTATATTTATGTAATCGAACCTTACTTTAGTTAATAGCTACAAAAGAAGATCTGAAGACTTAATTGAGAATTTGTTTGACATTGAGCTAGTCAAGTTTTGCAGTTCTCAAGATTTAATAATTTGCAATGGAGTAATGAAGTGGCCAAACTCCAACCAAATGACTTGTATTCATGGTCTATGTAGTAGTGTCATCGACTATGTGATATCTGATATCCCCATTTCCAACCAAATAGTACATTTTGACCTTTTAAGTGACCATGAACCCGACTATGATCATAGACCTTTAACCCTGACTCTAAACTTTACCATGCACAAGAACGCCATTGAAGAGAATTCTAATCATCAAAGGCATTTTCGCTCTGACAAAAGTAAAGTTGATCTTTCCTTAAATGATTTAAATAGGGAACTACATCTCCTAACTTACAAGGACAACATTGAAGACCTCTATCATAATTTTACAACTACCCTCTCCACTTCTATTAACAAGTTCTCTTTCGAGGTGTCCTGTAAAAAGAACAATAGAACAATGAACCCCTGGTATGATAAATAATGTAAAATTGCTAGGAAATCCATCAAGGATGCTTCTAGTGAATCCTTAAAACTTGATAAGATCAATAAGTACAAGTCCCTAATTAAAAGAAGAAAAAAAGGTACTATATCAATAAAAGGAAAGAGTGGCTTTCACAACTATCTAAGCTTGGTCCTAAGAAGTTATGGAGGCAAATTCTTATCCACAATACTAAAGAAAATAATATGATTCCATTAAGGGACTATAATTCCTACCCTAAAAGTGTTTACGAGTTCGCTAATGCAATGGACACCATTCCTATTGTCCCTACAAAAAATGAAGTTTTTTATTTGGATGACATTAAAGGCTACCAAGCTGAAATTTTTAAAATTGGAAGGACTGTTCTCATCCCTCACATACACAAGCTCTTCAATTTAGCAGTTAAGCAGGGCTTCCCTAAACCCTAGACACAAAGCCTCATTGTTCCTATTTTTAAGCATGGGGATAGAAACCTTCCCTCTAATTATCTATCCATCACGATTAGCCCAATTTTAGCCAAGCTTTACGGAATTATTTTGGAAAAAAAGACTAGCCTATGGCTAGAAAGTCACGATAAAAGAACTAAAGGTCAGGCCGGGTTTAGGAGATATCATTCAACCGTGGACCATCTTGTTACCTTTAGGATCATCACAGAGGAGTTTTTCCATATTAAAACCAATCTTTTTTGTTGTTTTGTTGACTTTAGAAAAGCTTTTGACATGGTTCCCAGGAAAAACCTTTGGGATAGGTTGGAAGAGATAAATGTACCTTTCAAGTTGAGGGTTGCAACAATCATGTTGTATGAGAATCCCATTTCCAAATTTAAGAACATTGAGGGCTGGTCAAAATAAATTAACTGGAATATTGGAGTCAAGCAAGGTTGTCCCTTGTCCCCTACCCTTTTTGGCATTTACATTGAAAAACTAGAGGATTGTTTGGAAGAAACAGGTTGTATCGACCCTACTCTCACTGGCATAGTCATCAATCTTCTTCTTTATGATGATGATATAGTTCTTATGGCATGGAGTCCCCACCATCTTGGGAAACAACCAAGGATCGTCAAGGATTTTTGCTCCAATATGGGTATGACTGTTAATACTAACAAGACTAAAGTCATGGTCATTAAATCCAATAAGTTCACTTATGTTACCTTCATATATGACAACAATAACTTGCAGGAAGTGAATTCATACAAATATATGGGAATCAATATTCACCACAAGCTCAACTGGAATTATAACATTGAGAAAAGAATAATTGGAGGATGGAAAGCTTATTATGGGCTTGAAAACAGTTGTGAATCAATTGATCTTTAGATATGGGATAAGAAGAAACTCCTCTTTGAGACGTTGGTTACGCTTGTTATTCTATATGGATGTAAAGTTTAGGGATGTAGTATCTCTCGAGAATCTTGGAGAAAGATAGAGAAAATCCAAAAGAATTTTATAACCTTTAATCTCAAAATTAAAGGAAATACACCCTATCCTATCCTCCTCTTAGAGGCGAGCCTTTCCCCCATTGAGAGCGTGACTATGACTAGATATATTGTATAAGAATGAGTTAAACAACATGGAAGACAAGAGGCTTCCTAAAATTTCTTCAATCTCCAACCATAGCCACCTTCGACTCAAGTGGGGATGGCATAAAGATGGCCAGTCTTGGCTAAGCCATTGGGGAGTCATGGAAGAGGCCATTTTGCAGAATAAGGATAACATTAAAAATATTGTTAAATCAAAATTTAAGGAGAAGATGTGATGTGATAAATGATTACAGGGAAAATAAAATCAAGGTATTATAAGGAGGCAATCAAGCCTAATCTAGAAGATCAAAATTATCTCTTTGTTCTGACAAGTGTAAAGAAAAAAATAAGCATTATTAAGATAAGAACCAATTCTCATGAGCTCCATAGTGAAACTGGACATTGGTCAATTCCTAAAACGCCCTGGGATGATAGAGTGTGTCACCTTTGTAACACTAAGAGGGTTGAAGATGAAAAACACTTTCTCTTAGATTCTCCAGCCTACACCCAAATCAAATCTCAATTTCAAAATATTTGTCACACTACCAACCTTCCTAACATTTTAAGTCAACAAAACTATGGTGATATTGGAAAGCTTATCTTAATGTTTTTTGAGCACATAAACAAAATTCTAAAGGATTGCAAGTAACCCCTTACCCTCTTAAGGTCCGATAGACCAATTCGGTCTCAATGGACGTTAATCATCATCATCATCATCATCAATATTAACTATTAATTGTGTAATTGTTTTATAAAGTATTATTATTTGAAAATGTACGGAGCTATAAGTTGCAAATTTCTATATGGAATGAAGAATTGATAGGATATATAAGGTAGTATAAGAACAACATCAAGGGTGTTATGTGATGCAGTCTATACTTCTATATAGACCCCAATGTAATAGGAAGTTTCTCTTGATTCGATAATGAATAACAATGAAACTATTTTTTCTGCGTGAAAAAAATTAAAATAAAGTATTATGATTAAAACAAATCTATATTCATTTTTTATAAAATTTTATTACTTGAGAAAATACTATTATTTTAATATTAATAAAAAATAATCAAACCATTAAACTAAAATATGAATATTTTAATATAAATAAAATTGTTAAATCATTATGCATGTTGAAGTTGTGATAAAAAATGGGGGGATACCATGTCGCTAGGCACCCCCTCACCCTTGTACAATGCAGACAAGTTGTAGCTTATCTTACTTATCCTTGGCAATTTGTAGAAAGTAGTAGGGAGGGGGGTGGAATGATTGGTGATGTTATTGATCTTCAATGAAGTATGGTTTTTTATGACTTTTCCTACCGGTTTGGGGCCTACTCAATATTACTAATAAAGAGAATAAATATTTAGATAAAATAATTGACAAAGAATTGAGCCAAATCAATTCAAAAAATCGCTTGTGTTTTTTGTGATTTTGTATTGTTTTGTTAGTTAATCCTGTTACACACACCATAAATCAAAATTCCATAAAACAACATATAACTTTGTTATATCTCCGTCACCGGTGACATGAATTTTACCACAAGTGCGGGCGAAGTTTGGGGAACCTCTGTCACTTAGGACTCCTTGGCCAGATATTTTAACTCCTTATTCCTTGCGCACGGTCTGGTTGACTTCCCTCCAGATGTCTTGGCACCTACTTGGCGCAATGGTCGAGCAGGACCAAAGTCCATTACAAAGCGACTTGATCATTTTCTTATTTCTGAAAGTCTTGTTCCTGCAGATGGCAGTATCAGATCCTGGGTGGACTTTCCTTATCTGTCAGACCACACCCTGATTCTGCTGCATTTTGGCTCACGAGCTAAGCAAATTTCTTACTCTTTCAAATTGAACTCTAGTTGGCTACACAAGGATGAATTCAATGCTATTGTCAAAACAGTTTGGGAAGACCCCATTTTTCAGACAGAAACAAGTATATAACAACACTTGATTTGGAAATTGAAGTTATTAAAATCCCATATAAAAAGATGGGCTACCTTACACAGAAGACACACTCTCCATTTATTACAAGCGTTGGAATTTAACCTACAAGATCTACATCAAGTTGATACTTAGGATGGGAACTCTGGGGGCAGGTACCAACAATTAAAAGAATTAGAATTGGAGAGGAACAAGATATTACTCACAGATGAAGCTCTTTGGAGGCAGTGGAGCAAAGAAAACTGGGTAAAGTGCGGAGACCTCAACACCAAAATTTTCCACCGATATGCAAGCTCATCCAGGAACAAAAAACATATCTGGGATATTACTGATGAAGCATGCATTAAACACAGTGCACAACAAGCAATTAAGGCGACAACAACGAGTTATTTTAAATCCTTCTATGAGGCAAAGCCGCACACCAATCTTCAAGATCCTGTTACTGTGGCCGGACTCTTTCCTCACACGGTTATAGAGGAGGAATCCACCACCACAGATAGTCCTTGTACATTATAGGAGGTTCTGGTAACATTAAAATCCTTCTCAAGGGACAAAAGCCCGGGCCCTGACGACTGGACCATAGAGTTCTACTTGCACTTCTTCAATTTAGTTCGGGATGATCTTCTGGAGGTAGTGGAAGACTCCAGACTCCATGGTAAGGTATCTGGGGCACTAAATTTGACATTCTTGACTCTTATCCTGAAAGCAAATTTCCCGATTACTTTCGGCGTCTACAAATCGATAGCTCTCTTTAATCTTTGCTACAAGCTAATTTCAAAAATCATCGCTAACAGAATCAAAACCATCCTCTCGCGATCACTGTCGGGTGAGCAGTTAGGTTTTTTAAAGGGCCGACAAATCCTTGATGCTATTGGCACTGCACAAGAATACTTGCACAACATTAACCATAAAAATTCTCGAGCACTCATCCTCAAGCTAGATCTAAAAAAATATTCTGACTGCATAGACTAGGACTTTCTCAGACTAATTTTGATTCAGTCAGGTTACAACCAAACCTCATTATATTGGATCATGAGTTGCGTTACTAGTGCAAATTTTGTTGTGCTGGTAAACGGTGAATTGTACTCTTTCTTCCACAATGGCAGAGGACTACGGCAGGGTTGCCCTCTCTCACCGCTCTTGTTCATCCTGGTCATGGAAGGTTTAAGCCTTCTCCTCAAAAAAATCCACGCAGAAGGTAGGATAACAGGGATCAAGGTCTCAAGGTTAGTAAAAATCCTGCACCTCCTTTTTGTCGACGACGTACTCATAATGACCAATGACAGTCAACATGAATGGAGGGAAATCAATGAAATCGTGAAGCTATTCTGCTGCGCCACAGGCTTACAGATCAACTGGTGTAAATCGACATTCCATTACGCAAACCTACAAGATCAAATATTGGAACAATTGAAGGACATCTTTCCTTATAGTTTCGTCCACCTATCATAAGGCTTCAAATACCTTGGTTGTTACATTAAAGCATAACATTATAAGGCTACATATTGGGACTATCTCGTAGCAAAGGTGGAAAAAAAATTGGACACTAGTGCAACGGATGGCTCTCCATAGGAGGTTGTTACACTCTTATTAAAACTGCACTAGAAGGACAACCGATATACTGGATGGCTCTTGCAACTATACCTATATCGGTCTTGGATAAACTAAGGAAACTTACATACAAATTCCTCTGGTCGGGCAACACGGACGATCACAAGCTGCACCTCTGCAACTGGGAAACACTAGCCAAACCGAAAAACAAGGGTGGATGGGGGATTAGAAATATATTCCATTTCAACAAAGCATTGGCTGCCACCTCCCTTTGGCATGTATTGAAAAAAAAGGCACATGGAGCACTGTCATAAAGTAAAAATACCTTCCATACGTCTCCGTTGCAACTTGGCTAAGAAATGCGACCCCCCCCCCCGCCACAAGGGTTGCATCATAGATTTGGAGGAATTTGGTGAAATCGACAATTTGGATCACGCATTGGCTTTGCTGGAAGCTAGGTTCTGGCCATACTATTATACTTGGCAGGGACTGCATATTAGGACTCAGCCAAGCCTCTTACATGTCTCCACAATTGATTACACTACATAACACAAAAAATACCAGATATATCTTCCAAGCCAGGATTTATAATGAAATCGGGACCCCGACTTAAGGCTGGAAATCTGGTCTTGATCTGGAACTACCAAGAGAACTTGCAACAGAGTGGGATGCTTGCTTCTTGGAACTTACTAGCATGGGCATTCAACTTCAATATGTGGAGGATCAATTTATGTGGTCTGGAGGAGACAGTTTGGGACACATCTCCGTAAAAAATTTATATTCTGCCATCACAAATTCACTGTGGCAAAACAATATTTTTGGTTGGTGAAAAAACTTCTGGAAGTGGAAAATTCTGCAAAAGATAAAGCTATTCACCTGGTTAATTGTTGAAAACAAAATCCCCACCTGGGATAACCTCCAAAGGATAGGATGGGATGGCCCCAACATCTGTCAACTTTGCTACAGGGATGAAGAAACATTTCTACACCTCTTTACCAAGTGCCACTTCACTCTCCTTGTATGGGACAAGATTGCTCTGGACCAACACATAAGCATTGTTTGGAATGGGACTTCCATATCTGCCTGCTTTGATCAGGACAACCGGAGAGCGCAGCTACAAATTACTTCCTCCATTGGCCAGTTGGTTTGTCTCGCTAGTTAGAAATAATAAAATTTTTGACATTAGGCCTCCCTCTGTTTTCTCTGTTGCTTATAAATCACTTGGCATGTACAAAAACTGGAAAGCAATATATCCAGTCAATTTGGTAAAACAGATAAAATTAAGTCCACTTATCACAGAGGATACACCCACGGGGTGGTTTGATGGAGTAGCTCAACACAGTGGGACATTGAGTGGTGCAGGTGGATTGATAAGAATAAAAAAGACTCTATTTACAGATGGACTTTCTGTTGTGGCCCGGGCACCAACACAAGGGTAGAGCTATTGGGTGCATGGGTTACTCTAAACTTTGGCTCCAGATTAAACATTGAATATCTACAATTGCTCGAGGAATCTAGAATGATCATAGATTGGTTGAATCACAAGGGTAAGCTACAAACTATCTCACTCTTGACCTGGAAAGACATAAACAAATTACTTCAACGCCACTTCAAGAAACTCAGCTTCACTCATATCTTTTGAGAGTACAACAAGGAAGCATACATGCTTTCAAAGGCAACTTCACAGAAAAAAGCAGGCATGATTACATACAACCACTGGATGGATGGACATGAAGTCCCCACACATACTATAAAAATATTTTAGGACTTGATGCTCCAGTTTTTGTCGACAAATACATTATATTATCCTGTCCTAGAACATATGTAACAACAAATTTTTGGTATTTACTACATACTTTTGTTTTCTTTTTAACTTATAGCAGTTTGTAACAACTATACTTTCGGCTCTGCTCTTTCTTTCTTCTGGTTGGTTGGAAAACCACTTGTAGGCAAAAAATATTCACGTTAATGGTTTCATTATAATGATTATATTCATGTTGTAAAAACACATTATATTTTAATATAATTAAGTAATTTTTTCTGATCAGAAAAAAAAACCTACAAACTTTAAATTGTAATTGGTAAACAAAACATCATCCTACCGCCTCCAAATAGAAATCCATATACAATTATAAAAAGCGAGTTATATGTTCCATAATATTTATTTTCATCCCTTGAACATAGCCAAAGTTATGTGTAAAGGTCCGTTGGGGCAATTCAATTGCTTAAATTGCTTTCATTTAATTATCAACCAGGGATGCTCGTAAGCTTGTGATGATGCCAGCAAGATATATGTAGGAGTAGGCATCTAACTCTAATCTAAGAAAATTCAATCAAATCCTAACTCTTTCATTCCACTTAATAATACTTAGTTGTTGTAGGAAAGAAAACACTAGCTCCCTTTCAGGAGGTCCTCTCAAGATGTTTCACAAAACCTATCAACAATCAAGATCATCAAGTAAACACTCATGCATTGAAAATAAATACACTTAAAAAGGCTTAGTTGTTGTAGGCATGAAAACACTAGCTCCCTTTCAGGAGGTCCTCTCAAGATGTTTCACAAAACCTATCAACAATCAAGATCATCAAGTAAACACCCATGCATTGAAAATAAATATACTTAAAAAGGCTTAGTTGTTGTAGGCATGAAAACACTAGCTCCCTTTCAGGAGGTCTTCTCGGAATGTTTCAAATAGCCTATCAACAATCAAGATCATCAAATAATTCTAATAAAAACAATAAAGCATATAAACCTATTCAAAGCATTAGAACAAGAAGAAAATGATACTATGATCTATTTGGAGTGAGCTCAATTCTCCCAAGAACAAAGTAACACATA
>ML786240.1:561460-637535 GCA_009831015.1 Picea engelmannii | reverse complement strand
AACTGTCTAATCTACAGCTAACCCTATCTACCAGCATTAAAACAATTTAATGTTCTCTTATCTACATTACAATACAAGTGCGCTCGGCTTTGAATGCCTTCCTTCAAACGACGGCGCAACAAATCCCCAAAGCGATTCAAAAAAGGTGTATGCTGGCACTGTCCACGCTGGCTCGCGTCATGATGTTGTAGATGCTCCTGCATCATATATGCCCCTGACGATTGATGAGCCTATTTTCACACCTTGTATGAGAACTTGTAGAGAATTAGATACCAGAGAAACATGATCTTTCGAAGAAACTGCTTCTATGGCTATCTATCGATAGAGGTAAGGTTCGACATCTCTGTACCCTGCCCTCCAAACTGTATGGGAGCCTTTCAACTCGTACTGCTCACACTCCTAGATCTTCACTCTGGGGCCCTTAGACACGAAACTACTAGGATCGCTAGTGTGAACTGAGAGCAGCAAAGAAGAACTAGGCTTACCACAGGTCACCAGAGATATAGGCAAGTGGTGTTGTCAAACTATGGCATAACTACGGTCAAAAAATACATAAGGTATAGATCATTGCCCTAGAAGGATTAATTTAACCCACCTAGAATGGTCTTATACTAATAGAAGTATCTATTTCTAATATAAGTTATATTTTATAACTAAAAATCTATATTAGAAATTTCCCTAATAAAAATGTATATTACCCTAATATATTTTATTACCCTAATATATAATATATTTACCTAATATAAGATATTTTTTCGTAAGAAAAAATATACTTAGGTTATCAATATACTTAGGGTCTTAAATTACTCACTCTTTAGACTATATACCCATTCCCCCTTTCCAACAACATTCATATCTCAAGACTCAAGCCTCGGCCTTCTTATTTCTTAATAAGAATCATACTTTAGGGGTAACGCTGGCGCAACCAACAACACCTTGGCGCCCCGCCAAGAAAAAGGGGTGCGGTTGCCACAGCCAACAACACCCTTTGCACCCCGCCAAGGGCCCCAGCCAACAACACCCTTTGCACCCCGCCAAGGGCCCCAGCCAAGGTCTACCTTGGTGCACCGCCGAGTGATCGGCGGAACGCACTACTCCAGGTTGAAGCCCATACAAAGAAGTCGGTAGACTCTTGGTTAACTCAAGGGATGACCCCTAGGTGAAGGTGCCTAGTCAAGCAACGAAGCGATTATCACTTGGTAAAGCGCCAATCCTGGCGCCAAGCTGTGCAAGGCGCAACACAACCTCCATGGACCCTTTGATCCTCCACACTCGCTAGCAAACTGAGTAAGAGGTAATCACCAAATAAAGGTAATCTGACAGGGCATCTCGAGGCCCCTCCACACTCACTAGCAGATCGAGTAAGAGGTGGTGAGAAACCGAGTATTCCCTCTTGGGATGCGCTAGCTGCCAAGCAAAAGCAAGGCGCTAGGCTAGTAGCCTAGCCTGACAAAGAAAGCAATCAACATAAGGCTAGGCGCCTTTGAAGGCGCCAGTTCTTTCCGTTGTAGCATGCTACGCTCCCTACAACCAACACCATATTCCCTGTCAGATGTCACTCAAAGATGAAGTCGAAGTCGAAGACGAGGAGAGCGTCGAAGTCGAAGACGAGGTGTTTAATTTCAATCTAAGATTTATAATTTCGATTGATTTTTAAAGCGTTTGGTTGATTTAAAATATGGCAACATTTATAGGGGCAAAGTTACACTGTAAATGAAACTTGGATTACGTGGAACTCTATTTTTAAAATCATTTTTATTTTTTGAAAATATGACCCCTTTTACTACAAGATTATTTTACTTAGTAAGAAAAAAGTGAAGATAAAAATTATTGGTACACTTGTGATATGTAAGAAGGATAATAGTTGTTTGAATCAAAAATATTGAAAGGTAGCATTGATATGTGATTACTATATAGCATGATCATGATATTCTACATTGATAGAGTGATGTGTCACAATAATAATGATATTCTACATTGATAGAGTAAGTGTCACAATAATAATGATATTTTATATGGATAACAATGATACAAGTTTTTTTAGGGAGTGAGTTAAAAAGTTGACAAATTCAATTTTTTTTTGTGATTGTATTTTTTCAATTAATTAATTTATTATTATTTATTATGTACTTATTTATTTATTTTTAATTTTTTTCTTCTCATGAAGTAAAGTTTTGCCTTCGTCCACTCATTGTTTTGAAATTCCAATGCTCCTGGTCTTTTTAAAATGAACTAAAATTTGTAAAGGTAAAGTTACATGGTCAAAGTTCCCATTAATTAGATGGAACTATAACCGTTGACAAAATTCCTTTCAAATTTTAAAAGGAATTTAAAGGGAAAACAATTGAGTTTATCCACTTTTTTTTTCAATAGAAACATGTATATTTCGTATTATCAAAAAAAGTTGTAGTGACATTGTTCAATGGAATAATACATCTCAAGTTTTAAAGCAGAATTTTGCAGATTTTCATCCTCCCTTCACAAAACATCGGAGAGAGAAATTGAATTTTTCAACAGGGACTTTTGACATCAATTTCTCGAGTACATGGATAAACTCTCACAAATTGATTATAAAGTGAAATACTAAAACAAAGCATAATGAAAGAAGAAGAAAACGATCTAGGGGTTCTTGGCGAAGCTTCTCATAAACCATTCAATCTTGATCCTGATTGGAACTACCCCTTGTTAAGGGAGGGGAAGGATTTGATGCCTTCTTTGGAGCATCAACAAAGGATTTAGAAGGCGCAATATGGACATGCTCCACCATTTTCCCATTTCTCAAGCTAAGTCCCTTACATCCTCCTTTGATTCCTTTGCTACCTCATCTTCCTCCTCTGTCTCTTATGTGCCTTCTTCATTTCCCTCTTCTTCATCCTCCTCTTCCTCTTATGCATTGCTCACTGGATCCCTAGGGGATGGTTCGATGCTACTATTTGGATGAGCTGGGTCGGGATTAAGGTATGCTACTTGTTCCTCATTCACTTCCTTCTCCATATTTTTCAAATTTATTATTTCCTCTAAGTTCCCTAGGACTTCAAATTTAATAGTGCTTGTTGTAGGCACGCCCTCCTGTGATGGTTTTGGACCCTTTTGCTGAGGTTATCTTTGTCTACTTGAAACTATATTGAACTTAGGTTCCTTTCTTGACAACATATTTATCTGCTACTTAGAAGAGGGATGCTCTTCTTGGGATTTTGGATAGTTTTTAGCAAAATGTCCATATGCATGACAAGCCATGCATTTGAATCCGCTCATAATCTAATACTTTTTGGTGACTCCAACCATCAAGATTGATTTGCATGGCTTCGGCGAGCCCCTTCTCTAGATCAACCTCCATGCATATTCTCGCACAAGAATAAAATTTCCCTTTTGGTTTTGCATGATTAATGTACCAACCCAATTTGTTCCCAATCTCTCTAAGGGTGCTATCATCCCAAAAAAATAATGGAAGGTGAGGCAATCTAACCCAAACAAAAGATGTCATGATTTCATGTTCTAAATTGAAATCAAGGGTCCATGGGGATATGTATATTCCCTGGAACCCATGAAGTATGGCTTAGATCTGAATATGATCATACTCCTCCTTGTTAAAAAAGACAAAGATATAAAAACCCTCGTCTAGAGGCAAACATAGTCACATGCCCATTAATTTTTGGAGCCTATTAATCTAATATCCATGTATCCACAACGTTGTGACGGGCCATAGGCCTATAAACTTTCCAAGTAAATCCCTCTCAGACAAAAGGAGGGCTTTCCTTCATGGCTCTGAAGATGAAAGTTCCAATGAGAATGACATTCAATCTTTTGATAAAATGAGGTCACTAACACTGAGTTCATTTGCTTGGGTCCAAATCCCAAACTAAAGTGATAAACGCCTCAAAATATTTGCCAACATCATCCGTGATCTCCTTCTACTTTGACAATGGTTGGTTTGCGTATGAAGGAGGTGAAAACCCACCCAGAACTACAAATACTGGCAAAAGCATTGGCTATTAGTCCAATTCCAGCGACAACGCGGATTTCTTAGAGGCAAGTCGAAGTTTGTAAGAAGCGACGATAGCTAGGGTTTACCCTAGTCGTAGAGGATGTCTATTTGTTTCATCTCACAAAGACATAGTTGGGTTTTCCTTTTATTTTTGTGTTTTTAACGTAAAAATAGTTTGTCCACTTTTTAATTGACTATGTTGTTTAGCATTATCATTTCCATGTAGTAATAATTATCATACACAATCTTTTTCTTTGAAAGGTGGCAAAACCTATCATAACTCAACTCTCAACTAGAAGTGAAGACAACCATCACTGGCTACTATCTGTGAATGGGGGTTGATTCATCATCGTTATTCAAGGACCACATCACCTAAAATGACCCTCTAGTGGTTTGTAAGAGGACAAACGTCCACTCATGCCATATGCCTCTTGGCCTTGGGTCGTTAACCCATTTCTTTACATCCAAGGAAGACGAGCTCTTAACCAATCATAAGTAGTTTTTAGTCTTATTCCACGACCAAAAGGTGGTTTCAACCTAGATAATATCCACAAGAAAGACTTTTGTCATTATAGTCATCATTGAAGCTACCTTTAGTAAGATCATGTGTTTTTTAATATCATTAACCCTTAATCTCATACATAAAACTTGATACTATCCCATTGCAATTTAACCTCTTAACCAAAATAAATTATGATACACAAGTTATCAATATCTATAATAATATATCATTAATTCTTTTAATATTAAATTAAGTTATCAACACATTCAATAATATTTATTCGTTCTATTAAAAAAAAATCGATTTTAAAAGATTATCCTCCAACTTGTCGCATCAAAAAATAATTCAATTTCAAAAGATTATCTTCATCTTATCACATCAAAATTAATTTTACGAAACTTAAATATACAAAAAAAATAAAAAAAATAATTAAAGCCTCGTCATATTTATATGTATGAATATGAAAATTATATATTATATTTATAATGAAAATGAGTCATTTGCATGATTTACGTTCGTAATAAAAATTTGAAAGTTTGTTATAAGTTAAATATTAAATATTCCCGGTTACGTAATAAACCTAAGATCTAGAGTAAAGTTTTTATAGGTTTCCAAGGAAAAAACAAAAAAAATTTGATAGAAAGATTCGGAATTAGATCTAGATCTAAAATAATATCAATTTTGTTGCCTAACAAATCGCGGTGTTCCCTTCTTCAATGAAGTTTGATAACAATATTGATTCGATCGTGACTTAAGAACAAATGTTTGCCTTTAGTTTAGTTTGGAAAAAAAAAATTTAATATTTTTAAAATAGATTTATTGTAGTGAGAGTAGTGAGGTGTTTTACAATTTAGTATGGGGAGATATTGTCAAGTTAGCTTTAAGTTAGATTAGACATTATTATATTAAAAAAATAATAATAAAAAAGATAAAGTTTACTCAATTAAAAAATTTGTCAGGTTAGATGTATAAAAAACCAGTATAGACCCATCTTAACTCTGGTTCTAGAGCCTAGAGGGATCAAATATTTCTGGGTGCAAACCTTTCCTCCTTAATCCTTTTTAGAGCAAAAGGTTAGAGCCCACATATACAATTTTCATTTATTTAATTTTTTTTATTATTATTCAAAAGTGACAAGTGTCAACTCCACATTGAATTTAGGCACAAAATCACACATCAACCTAATACTCTACTATAGAATGCCTCAATAAAAATAGCAATAAAAATAAAAATAAAGTCAACTCAAATAAAAAATAAAAATTAAATAACTATGTAAGTACATATTTACATAGTAACATATAATTTTTTTTACAACTTAGTATGAGGGAGAGATGTTCTCACCTTAGTCTTATGTTAAATTAGATAACTTTACATTTAAAAATAAAAATAAAGTGAGTTTAGATATAAAAAAATTAAATAATTATGTACATATTTACATGATAATATATAAATTAAAATCAACACATTAAGAAATTTAATCGATATGTGCTTGATAAACTCAAGTTTAAAATAAATGTACTCTTAATTTAAGTGACTTTAAGAAACAAAGCAAAATAAATAAAAATGATTAAATTCCTTACAATAAAATAAATGAACGATTAAATTAAAATCCAAAGAGAAAGAGAAAAGAAGTGGAAAAAGAGTATAAATGGGACTCTTTAGACTAAAATCAAAAGAAAGAGAGAAAAAAAAATAAAAATGGAAAAGGGGATATAAATGGAAGAGTGTGATTGTTTTTTAATATTCATAAACATTTACTACAAAGTTTGAAAAATAGTGAACAAAGGAAGTTTGATGAATAAATTGATAATTAATTATTTAAATATAGACATAATTTGATCTAATTTGTAAAATGTATTTACGTATTGTCTCTAATATGTTTATAAAATGATTGAAATAAGAGCATATAAACATAAAATGATTGAAATAAGAGCATATTTGATCATGTTGTCTTAAAATCTCTAATGTATGAATGTGTACTTTAATCATGTTGTTTATTTAATATTCAAACTTCTTTCATAGTATTGAGTTATAAAAAAAATCTAAGAACTTAAAAAATTTAATAAAGAAAATAAGGTAAAAGTTACTTTGTGTTAAGGAGTTCAAAATTTATTATTATAAAGTTTAATATATTGAGAAAACCTTAAAATATACTTTGATGGGTGCAAGTAGGTGGGGTGGAGGATGAGCACATGGTTGGTGAAACCACCATCTCGACATATAAGTAAGGATAGGTAGGGGGACAATTGAAGGAGGTCTTGTTAGCGGGTGGTGAGAAATAAATGTACAGGGTGGCTGGGGTACGAATGATACAAGTCCAGTCAAGTTCATGATGGAAAAGTCGAACATGGTTGAGGTGAAGTACAATAGAGAGATGCAGGGGTTTTATGGCATAATCGTGGGAATAATGCTTGAGAGTACAAGAGTGGGAAAGCTTCATCATACTACGAGCTAGTGGGTAGAGATGGAGCTGGTAATGATGGACAATGTTCAAGATTTGAGGAGCATGATGAACGTCAATATTGCTAGACCTGTGGTGAGAGGAGGATGGAGATGAAGATATTTCCAGATGCACAATAGAGAGAGTCCTCAGGGAGGTGATCCAATCGTAGTACTCGACTGTAGAGGGGAGATTGGCGAAGGTGCTAGGGCTCTTCTGGCTTGGTAAGGTGATGAGTTGGTTTGCAAATCCCCACAATTCCAACAAACTCAGGTGGTTTCAAGTTCTTAGGTCTCAACAGGAATTGAGGTGGTGGCACTTTTAGTGGGCACTTCATCCTTGTTTCACTTTGTCTCGGTAAGTGCAAGGGAGTCTGACCAAGGAGGAGAATAAGAATTGGTTGCTGGTCAAGGGGGTTCACAATCATGGCATGTGGTGCATGCAAGGGGAGAAAGAGGGCAAAGAAAGGCGGGCACAGGGGAGCATACTCGACTTCTTCCTTGAGGGTGTAGAAAGTGGGAACCATAGTATAATACGAGGTGGCCCTCGTTGAATGCCAGTTCGAAGATAAATGTTCAAACAGGGAAAAATAAGCTATCGAGGAAGTTTAGGTGGTGGTGGTTGCGAAAAGGGAGCAAAATTCAATGCTCAGATCCTAGAGGAGGCTTGAGATTGGGTCTAGGACCCCATCCATTCAAGAACTAGAGACATGAAGTATCTCAGGTTGGATGAAAGTTATTGGTTCATGAAAACCTTGGTTGCACAAGTGCTGGTAAATGTGAAGGCAGAGTAATAGGACATCCTCCACTCCCTCTGTGTCTTTGAAGGGAAGTTTGAGGCTATTTGTGGGGAGGTCTTTGGAGTGAAAATTACTATCTTGAAAGCTCCAGAGGAAGGTGACAAGGTTGAAAGGGAAATGGGGTCGACTAGCTTGACTGTAATGAAGGAGAACCCGATTCAGGCAACTATGGACACTCAAAAAATGAAGCAGACTCGTGAGGATACCGAGGATGTTGATCTAATCCTGGAAGTGGATGCGGAGGAAACTCCCCCTCTCCCAAACGCTAGTTGACTGGTGTGATTTTTCTGTAGTATTTTTCCTTATAATTCTATGGATATATATACTCTAGACTATCAACTATAAACTTATGTTAGTATGAAACAAAAGAACAACTTTGAGACCTATCAATTTTCTTATGAAAAAAAAATGGACAAAGACTTAGTTTCCTCTATTAACAAACCTTCACCAAAATATGACTATATAATTATGTAATTAACATAAATTCTATGTGTTTTTTAAGTTTTTTTTTTTTAAATAAAAAAACCTCAAAATATAATCTTGAATAATCTAAAATTTTAATTATGCTAAACACTATGACATAATCTCAAAGTTCTAAAAATTTTAAACTTCACAATTTAATTTTACAAAAACAAACTACACAAATGAAATACATTTCCAATTTTATAAAGGAAAAAATTGAAGTTGTTTCTCTCTTTATCTTTAATTGATCTATCTTTTATGCTTAAAAAAATTAAAACTTTATTTTTTATTTTTTTTCACATAATAATTTTTTTAAAGTAAAAACTATTGGCTATTAGAAACAACATTTCTAGTAAAATAAATAAATTTTAGGTTTTGTAAATTTAAAAAATTCATAAACAATTATAATATAATTTTTAATTTTTTAAAACATATAATTAAAATACAATAATAATAATAATAATCTAATTTTAAGGTCATAACTAAGCGATAATAAATTGGTGTACGAGATCTCCTTCTTTGTGGGACAAATTTTCGTCTAACAATTTCACCAATCAAATTTACAAAAGTATATATATCCTACTCTACTTCTTCTGAATTTAAACTTATAATCTTTTATTAAAAAACACATCAATTCAAAATACTAAATTTCACAATAATACAAAAATTTCACAATATTACAAAACCAGGATAAAAAGAATAATTAAAACCAGGATAAAAAGTTATCTTTAATATGTTCCTATCATATTTCCTTTTTCCTTACTTTAAGGATACTATGTACTTGTCCTCTTGTTCTATGGAATATTGTCACTTCGTCGAAACTTATAGCCAAAGTTATAAGGCTCTTATGTAGTCGTCTTCTTGTTCCAAGGAATATTGTCACTTCAACAAAGCTTATATTTGAAGGTTATGTACTTGTCTTCTTGTTCTAAGGAATATTGTCACTTCAACAAAGCTTGTAGCCAAAGTTACACTTTAAGGTTAATATGGAATTACACCAAAATTGCATTATAACATATTCTAATAATGACTCTTATGTACTTGTTTTTTTGTTGTAAGGAATATTGTCACTTCAACAAAGCTGCTAGCCAAAGTTACACTTAAAGGAGGTTAATATGGTGTAATTCATTTATAAAATTACACCAAAATTGTATTATTACATATTTTCGTGTAATTCATTTATAAAATTACATCAAAATTGCATTATAACATATTCTAATAATGTGTATTATTGAAAGATAATTTGTAAAGAATTAAAACATATGAATAATTAAAATATTTAATAAATAATTTTCATCATATTTATATTTGTTAATATTTATATTTAAAAATAATTTATATTCATAATAATAAAAAATATTTTTAATGACATAATTTGTGTTTATATTTTTTTTTGGAAGTTTGTAAATGTAAATATTAGAGTATTTATGACTATGAGATAGATTCATGTCCAAAGGTAAAGTTTTAGGAAAAATAAAAACCCGCTTTTACAAAAAGATTCAAAATTAGATCATTAATAAGTGAAACAACCAAAACCTTTAAGAATACCAATTGTGTTGCTTTGGCAAATGGTCATCCTTCCATATACAAAGGCTCGACGACAATACTGATGCAATCATGACTTGTGGATCAAATGCCCTCCTAGTGGTTTCATTGCAAGAAGAATCCTTTGCTAGGTGGAGAAGACAAATTAATTAGAGTATTACAATCAATAAAAGGTGGTTTCATTGCAAGAAGAATCCTTTGGTGGGGGGAGAAGATAAATTAATTAGAGTATCAAATTCAATAAAAATCGGTTTAATTGCAAGAAGAATCCTTTGGTGGGGGGAGAAGATAAATTAATTAGAGTATTACAATCAATAAAAGGATCTTATTCATATGGCTCCAAAGGGTCAAGGAAAACTAATAAAAGTGACTAAATTTCATGTAATTTTAAATCATAAGGCTTGATGGACTAAAATCAAAAGAAAAAAAAGGAAAAAAGGGGGCATAAATGGGAGAGTGTGATTGTCTCTTTTGCAATCATGAACATCTATTTCAAGGTTTTAAAAACAATCGAGCTAGGATGTTACTTTGATGAATAAATATTCTAAAATGCATTTATGTGTCACTCATAAGGGACCTGACACCTAGACACCTGATGATTGTAATTATTTTTGAGATGATACTTTAGGGGGGTTCAACTTTACCAAAACAAATTCAAAATGGTCATTATTTAGTTCATAAATGATAAATTAATTCAATGTAGATGATTATTTTGTTTCCATCTCATTTATTCATTCTTCTAGTATAAGAGCTAAAGGAAACTCTTTAACTAATACCAATGATTATATGACTATGACCTTCTAATATCTCTTTTGAATTTGTCTACAACACCTTAAAGGCAACACATTAAAGGTTGAAAAATAAAGACACCATCATCCATTTATAGACTTGGATGCCCAAAAAGAAATGCACCAAACCAAGGTCAATCATCTCATCACCTTCATAAAGGTATGATACCAAACTCCCAGATCCTTGATCTCCCTTGAACTATTAGACAACAATCCCCACATGCATGTCTCATAACAACAATGATGTATTGTTTCTCTGGTCCACAAGCATCCTGACCTACTGAACATTTATCTATCTTCCATTGCATCCCTCCATATCTTCAAAGTGTGAGCTTCTTAAAATGTGAAAGTTGCATGTTCCTCGACGATGTCATCACCACTGTCAATGTCTAGTGGATCTTCAACAATGGCTATATTTGATAATTCTTTAACTTTCCCTTTAAGAAAGCTACTAGCACATATCTTGCAATCAATTGTTGTATGACCTATTTTTTCATAGTAGTAACACTCAATCTCACCCTTACCTGTCATTCTCTTTCCCATCCTTTTCTTTGAATATAAAACAGACACTGGCTAAGAATATCCTTCCAAATATGTTGCAATTGTTTTCTTTTCTTTAGCTAAGAGTTGAAATCATGTCTTCTAGAGTTTATGAAAGCATTTGACTAAGAGTAGAGATAGAATTGTTGTATTTAGAAGGAAAACTATTTAGAAAAATAGCTTTGGCATCCGCTTCATCCACCTTAGCATTGGATTTTGCTAGCTATTTGGGGAGAGATCTCAAATTGTTTATGTGCCTAAACATAGTAACTTTAGTAGAGATCTTGGATTTGAATAGTTGTAGCTTTAGAGAGAACTTTGCATTCACCACTTTTGCTCCAAACAACATGTTTAATTCATTCCAAATTTCTTTAGATGAGTTTTCTAGATTAACTTGATGTAATCCTGAATCTGAAAGAGTGAGACTAATAATGGACTTGGCTTTGTCATCTCTACTTTGCCACTCAATCAATTGTTTAGCCTCTAAAAGTTCTACTTATGTGCCTTTCATTATAACCCATAATTTTTTGTTCATTTGAATTTTCACTTTCCATGTGTGAAAACTAAGGCCATTAAAATTTTCTAGAGGAGTTTCCAATTTCTGAAAATTATATGTCTAAAATTTTCTTGAAACAAACAATAACAGCATGTATTATAGGAATACAATTTCTGCCTAATGCTGGACTAATAGAAATATTTTTGTAAGACTTTTAAGTGGGTATTGGGTTGATGTGCTCTGCTTCTATAACTATCGCTCCCAAAATCAATCAACCAACTGCGCCATTGATGTGAAGCAATCTAATAGAAATACTGATAGAAGAAATTCGACTCAATTCTTACCATGAATTGACACAAAATCTCAACACTCCAATTGATGCTACTAAGGACACTATTTGAAGATCCCAACTCTTTTGACTTGGCACATGATTTTGCACTCAATTTGGCTTGAAATCACCTACGAAAGTAATCTGATTCAAATAGATAAGCATCTGACATTCCCATCAAATGGATTTGTTCTTCTCATCCATGTATTTTTTGCTTCACATTATAGGCACAACGGTTTCATATCATAGATTTCCCCATTGTGGTGTATCCTTTTTCTAACTATGACTCCTTCATGAATTCCAAGCAACATCTACTTCTTCTTCCTTGAATTGGCATGATATTCACATTTGTAGACACACGAGCAGTGGTCTTGAAGCTTGAAATGGACACATAGATGGTGGGCTTCACACTTGAAATGATGACTACTTTGACAATGATGGGATTTGTTTCCATATAGAAAATATAGACTATAAAGCATAAACAATGTATGCACATATGATATTACATTGATTATTAAAAATGTTGAGTGCACACATACAATCACATTGAGCTCTTTTATAGAGTTAGTAGGTTGTTGCATGATCTAACTAATTCCTATTAGAGAGGAAGAGGTTGAGAGACTATCTTAACCATCATCCAATAACTTCTATTGATAAGTAAACCATATATTCTAACATCAACGACAACGACAAAGTTGATGTGCATATCGTTCACAACCATCCAATTTGGCCAAAACTCTACCTTCTTGCCAATCTAAGCTAGTTGGGGTGCAAGCAACAAATTAGCACTCAAGCTAGGTGCATGACACCCATCTTTTATCACATCATTCTGACATTCAATATCGCCACAACCAACAACAGTAAGTACATAATCATCTACTACAAAGATTTATTTTCCTATATCCTCACTTAATAAATAAAAGAGAGAAAATTCTTTAGCCATATGACATGTGCCACAAGAGTCGGCCATCCATACACTCTAAGAAGTACATGCATGCAAGGCTTGAGAAGAACTAATACAAAACATATAGTTATCTTCCTTGCCTTCTAAAGTCCAGTGTTGTAGGTTGGTTAATATTCCAATTGACATGTCTCCTTCAAGCTTCTTCACTTTCTCCTCCAGATCCTCGGTCTTCTGCCAACAAGCCTTCTCCATGTGTCCAAATTTCCCACAATAATGGTGATTTTTGGTCTACCTTTCTTGGTTGAAGTCTGGTCACTATGCTGCTTCTTAAAAGTCTAGTCGATGCAATCACATTCTTTCTCTTGAGTGCAATGCTTTCCTCTTTCTTTATAATTATGTCAATATTTTCCCTGTAGAAAATGGGCATGTTCCTTGACCTCAAGTTTCCCTTCATCAAACAATTTTTCCTTTGCCCTAATCAGTAAATGACATAAAGAATAAAAGATTTACTCTTTACCATAATCTTTTATAGAGGTCCAACTAGCATGAAACATCGAACATAAAAAATCACAAGGTGTCTTTAGGTTCATCAAGATTAGTTATATGAGTTGAGCATCTTTCTTGGGAAAATCCTTTCTACATTCACCCAATTTCAACTAAAGTTCTTTCACATTGGCTAAATAGTATTCAATTATTTCAAAAGAGAGAGGATCTAGAGAGATCAACTCTTTCTCAATTTGCATAATCTAACTTTCATTGGTTTTACCAAATAGAGTCTTTAGCTTCTTCCCGACAACATTCAAACAATCGCTCATGCTTATATGAAAATGAATCTCTATAAATATGTAGGTTGTTATTACTCCTACAACCTCATCCTTCTTCCTATCAATAAAAATTTTGTCCTAGTCATCCTTGGGATTTGGAATCACAGTTTTTGTAAATAACCATAACACTTTAATCTTCAACAATGTTTCCATATCCTGTGCCCATATTCCATAATTGTTGCCATTTAGAACCACAAGTTGTTGCTTGGAATTCATAACGATGATCTATGAATCTAATCCGATATTTATTTTACAATTTGAAACCTTGATTCAATCTACTAGAGAAACCTGACTTGTCAAGAGTATGTATAATGGACAACCTCCAAAGAACTGGTAGATGATAACCTAGATCTAAAACTACTAGCTTTGATACCATGTTTCAGAATCAAAGGATTAGGTAGATCATATAGTTAGTATTCAGAGAGATAGGTGGTGTCTAAAGACAATGTTACAACACTTAAGCACAATCGAGCATATCTCAACATATGTAGAAGCATGAGAAACCAAAATATTTCCATACACAATGCATATCATACATTCATTTTTCACATATCACAAACACTTAGATCGACCCTATTATCCCCATTTTCTGGATAACTAAGTCGATAATGTCTCGAGGCCCTCAGGTTGCATATATGGAGTGTCAAGAGACTACATGACCAAAAGTACCCTTTTGCACAGATGGAAAACCTAGTCGCCGCCATAGACAGTCACCGTTTTGTAGATGGAATCCACCACACCAGCTAGCTTTTAGAAGGCAGTGGGCCTTGCTACACAAGGTACAAGTCAGTATTATGGTGAGCATCATTTCAATATTTAAGCCATTTGATTATGTTGTGTCTTAGATTGCTCTAGATTTCATGATATGTGCTTGGACATTATGCCTTTTGCCTTGCTTCACTTTGGTGACTGACATTGTGCCCTATTAAGTGGTTTTCCATGGGGATGGATTTGCTACTAGGGACTCCCTTAATGAGCCATCATACCGTTCCCGACCATACTTACCACTTTTCATCATTATTCCCCTCCATTTCCTTGTCTCTTCGAATTTTAGGGTGTATTGACCCAATAAGGGGTTGTCCCTCATTCTATGGGAAGAAGGGAATAAAGGCCCAGAGGGGTTGGTGTTGGATAAAAGATAAAATCCTTATATAAACCTTCCAGATGCTTCACCTAGGGATCACCCAAGAAAGCAATGAAACACTTATCTTTGAATAAATATGACCCACAATATAATAAATAAATCTTAAAAGGTTAGTTGAAGGATAAGAGGTCTCATCACGAGCCGACCCATCATGTCTATGGATATCTAGTGGTATGGAATTGTTATCATCTGGTCACCAAACTAGGGCAATGGCTCTTAGTTGCATGGCTGAGAGAAAGGGGGTATCATCATGAGCCAACCTTCTCATTTCCATTAGGTGTTTGTGGGTGACATTTCCACCACCTGGTCACCAATCCAAGGCAGTGACCTTCAATCTCTCCTTATGCTATATTGAAAGAAATTAAATAAAGAAAGATAAAAGGCAATTGATGGGCTTGGAAAAAGTGCATTGCGGACAAAGGTACCACACACCCTCTACAAAGGCACCCATGAATGAGACACTACGACCCTTTGTATGTCATGAGCCCTATTCCCATTGAGTCTTTACCCCTACCACCTCATCCACTTTACATGGCTTAGAGAAGGATCTCTTGGAAGCTCTCCTTGACCTAGGGCAAGACCTACCCAATAAGACACCTCGTCAACCCTCCTATATTTAAGCTTAACAAGTTGCATAGTGTCTTTGAGCTGTTAATTGTTTGATATAATGATATTTTATGCACATGCTTAGATGGATTATTTATTGATTGGATTCACTTATCATGATGTTATGAATTGAGATCCTTGGAGGGCATGTTCATCTGTCTTTGCAGGACCTAGTTGGTGGACAATTTTGGGAGAACAAGCCTAGCTTAGGCTTCCATGGGGTTACAAGCCCACAGGTTGGATGCCAGGGGTCCGCATACCGGATGAGAGAGATCAGACTTGGACAGCCTTGATGATGACTTGGATGACCTAGCCCACCCCTTACTTGGCAAACATTTTTCCCAAGAGGGGAAAAAAGTTAAATTTTTGAGCTCAACGTCATGATTTTGGGGGCTAACGCATGGTGGTGAGGTGTCACTCTTTTGAAAAATGGACGTTTGAGGAGGAGAAGGGTCTTCACCATTATGAGAGTGCTTAGATGCTTGGCATGTGGCCTTTGGAGGCCTATCCATGCTTCTCCAACACCAACAACTTCCTCAAAGTGGAAAAATGTCCCCTAAAGGAGTGACATCCTCCTAAATTAGGGTTTTATTTGTGAAAAAAGTGAATTTTTAAGTGAATTGTTTAATATTACTTTGTTAAGGGGGCAATATTAGGGTTGTTGACCCCTAATCTTGTGTTTTACTCCTTAATTTGTGGACAAGCTAAGTTAGCTACATTTTGTATAAATAGAGATCATGAGCTATCATTTTAATATAACTCGCCTTCTTGTGAGAGGCTTGGTCTGAAATTTGCACCACACTTGGCTCTTTTTAGATCTTGTGCACTTATTTATAGCTATGTTTATGAATGGTTGATGGAGGAGGTCTAGCGCTAGCTTTGGATGATGCTTTCTAGCTCTTGTGGTGGATTATCTTTGCATTTCTCTTGATCTTGGTATGATTTTCTACTATTATGCTATCATTTTTCAAGTTCAAGTATTTTTATGCTAGGAGCTAGGTAGAAAGTATAAGGGAATACACCCCCACCATAGCCTTCATTATTTTATTTTCTTCATCTCATTGATTATATAAGGGTTTGCTAAGAGAAGTATAAGAGCATACACTCTCTTAGCCTAAACCCTAGCCTAGAGAAACTTGCCTTGGGAAGTAAAAGGGATTAGACCCCTAAGGAGGTATCTTCTCCAAGATATTTTCTTATTTGACTCCATTAAACCAATAGTAAAGGCACTAGTCATTGATTTGTTGCATTGGAGAAATCAAATATTGCATTGGGAAATGTGATTTTCGGTCATTTTTACTTCTTGCAAGGTGGATTGTTTTCCTTATTCCTTGTGCACCTCACAACCACTAGGGCGTCCCCATCTAGGGGCTACTTATTTATGTTGTTACAAAATTTCATCTTCAGCCATTAGGGCTGCAGAAACCCTAACTTACTTGCTTGAATAACTCTCTTATCAACCATTGGATTTTGCTCAAAGTTTGCACACTTGTTCTCCTTGGTCCAACGCACCTTTTGGCAAAGTTTGAGAGGATTTTCAGTGGTTGATTTTGTTGTTGTAATACATTGGATGTTACAGCCATAAGGCTGATATAATTTTCTGCAGACAAGTGTTTACAACAACCTTATCTTTTATGCTAAGAGTATTGGTTTTTCATCTTGAGTTTAGCTAGTCATTTACAAGTTTTTCTTTTGCATTTTCTACTTGATCTTTAGCATTTATTGAGCAACTTATAGTACCATATTCTTGTTGATATATACTATTATCTATTTCTGTGAATTAGGGATTGCAAGCTTAACTTGCCGATGCAACTAACATATATTGTTGCAAAGTGTCTTTTCTTGTGTCTCGGGCAGGTACAATCATTCAAAGAAGTATTATACCCATGGGGAAAAAATTACTTGACTTACAAGGAACCTCTTTCCTCCTTTCACTCCACTTAGACTTGACCTATAGGGGATTCACTTCCATCCATATTCATCTCCATCTCAATCCCCCTAGGGTCACCAGGATCGCATCCCTAGAGTGACCTAGTCACCCTTGAAGTGCGAGACCTACATCGAGGTGACATTGGGTGTAGGATTCCCAAGTTGTAGCACTTGATTTGTGGTTGGGTCAAGCTTTTCCCAACCTACAACTTGCGCTGTAATAGACCCACAAGGTCATATTATATAACACCAATATATAACCAACTTCCTTGAAGTAAGGAAAATGAGGTCCCCACATATTGGTGAGGGTGCATAACAAACTTATTGTTTTTTGCCTTGTTCTATGCACTAGCCAACTAATTTTCTCTAGTTTTCCAACCAATTGAATGCCTACTCAACCATCTAGTTGATCCCTTGTTGACCACTCATTCGACTGCTCATTTGACTCTCCTAGTAGACTCTTCGATGATTGTCGCCATAAGATCTAGAGGTGTGATGAACTTGCATAACATGTTGCCCCAACACAACAAAGCTTATGCTTTGCATTTCTTTTCAAAGGAAAATTTGTATTTGTCTTGTTGTTTTCTATGGAATGTTGTCACTTCAACAAAGCTTCTAGCCAAAGATACACTTAAGGACAATATCAAACTTCCTCAAATGACATCTTGTTTACATGTATAAGAGACAACAAACACCTTACAAACAATTTGGGAGTTGTTTTTTTGTCATAACAAGTTGTCTCTTACTTCTTGTTATTTGGAAAAACAAAAAGGCGGTGTTTGATGATCGAGAATTTTAATCAAAATTTTAAATTTTTGGGTTGATTTACACTTGAAAAAAATTCTTAAAACAATATTCCACCATGTTACCCCTCATTTTGGCAGAGGGTAACCCTAGTGAATTTCTTAGCCCTCGTATTTTGAGCTTTGGACAGTTGGGGTACTTCTTGATTCCACGAACAATGATAGAGGATTCGATGACAGGTTGATTGATCATATGACGATTGATGCACCCTAGGGTTTGAGGCTAGCATTGTCTTCATGCATATGTTTGGAATTTTTCACATCCCATAAGGAAACCCACACATCACGAGGCAGTTCATAGTTCCCAAGGCATTGGTAAAGCTCTTTTGGGATATTTATGCATGTTTGGACATCCTCTCCACATGCCATGTTCGAGGATCCTAGAGGGATCTCTCATTCTATCCTATTTTGAGTTATTTTACACTTGATTTGAGGGCCGACCCACTCATTTAGATGTCACAATAGCCATTGGGGGTTTTATGACCCATGTTTTCACTTGGAAGGTCACTTCCATGCTTCATGGAGGTGTCTTTGCTTGACATATGGACATGGTCACACCTTGGAGACATATTTGAGGACTTATGAGCATGATTAGAGGACATGTCCACTTCTTGAGGCTTATTTCACTTTTTCCACGAGGTCCTCCCACCTTTGGAGGTTGGACGTTGGCATATTTTTTTCTTAGAGGACCACTTCACCACGATTTGGGGCTTATATTATCCATTTGAGGAGTAAAAATATCCCTTGAATATTTCACACATAGATTATGGAGTTGTTTTGGAGAAGCTTCCCCCTTTGGATGGTTTTATGTCATGAATTTGAGGGCGTTTTTCACCTAGGAGGCTTGTATGTCCATGCCTAAGGAAGCCTAAGACTCTTCCATTTAACTTTGATATCTTTATGGAGAATCTATACACATTGGGAGGGAATTTGAAGGCCAAGTTTTCATCTTGGAGCCACTTAGTTCCTTGTTTAGGGGGGAGTTCCTTCTCTTTGGGTGTTATGTCACCTTGCTCATTGTACATGTGGCTTGACCACCTTATTTTATTGACGTGTTAAAGTAATTAGTTGTAGGAGAATGATATTTTACTTTTATTAAGCCTAGATCTAAGGAATTTCATGAGATAATATTATTTTATTGCAAAGGAAGTATAACATCACTCTATATAAAGAGGTGCACTTCCTCATTTGTACTCATGGTTGGGTTTTCGGTTCTCTCACTCTTTGGAGCTTAATTGACATATATTTTCTTGGAGCATTTATGGTTTAAAGGGTTCTTTATTTGTGGATGAATGTGGCCAATTCTTGAAGATTCTCTGTCTTGGTTTTATTTGGTGCATAAGGATTAATGGTCAAATTCCAATTCATCAAATAATTGTTGATCTAGTTGTTGATGGTTTTTTCATGAAGGTTCCCTTCTTGTAGATCTTGACATTCATTATTGATCTTAATTGGTTGAAGGATTAATATTCTCGTTGGCTCTAATCTCAAAGCCCTAATCCTTGAAGGAAATAATCTAACTCCTTGGAGGGTTTCTTCTTGACATCATTGCCATTTGATTCACCTTGAATCCATTGTCTTATTGGATTTGGCATTGATCTCCATCTCTTTCCATCACTTATTATAAAAACCTAAAAAACCCATAACTTTGTTTTACTAAAGCCACTTTCTACATCACCTTGTTCCTCATTGATTGGTCTTGGTAATCCTACAAGTGATACCCCTCTTGCGCCGGAGGAGAGCCAACCTAAAGCGTAGAGGATGGGTTATTGAGGTGATAGTGATGATCGTCCTAATAGTTTCCCTTGAGTTGTACCTTGTGAATTAGGGATTTTATCATTAAGTACAATTTGAGTGTTAACACAATATGCATAAAATGTTGATCATAGTGAAACTCTAAGCATATATATTTTTTCTTCAAAATGATCTATACAATTATACCAAAATTACAGAATTAACCTATTCCAATAATTTATTGCGATAATTTTTTTATTTTCTTGCAATCTTAGCAATCAAATGAACTGAAAAGGGAGAGAGGTTTTTTGGTCCTCTCACTTGTAGTAGGAATATGAATGTTTAAAAGGCACATTTCACAAAATATGAAACAGTATCCATTGCATGATTTTATCCCATCATATTATATTTCAAAGGAATATGTGCACTCATTATATGAGCTTGTGTCCCTTTAAAGTAGCTTTCAACCAAAACTCTAGTTCAGTCTACAAATAAAAAACTAAGTCAATATACCAGATAGATCCTACTTGTCAGAGAATGTACAATAGACAACCTTCAAAGAACTTGTAGGAAATAGGCTAGATATAAAACCACTAGCTCTAATATTATGTTAGAAAATCTAAGGATTAAGTAGATTAGAGAACTAGTATTCCAAGAGGGTGGTGTCTAAAGACACCATTATATCACTTCAAAGAAATTGATCATAGCTCAACATACGTAGAAGTGAAAGAAGCCAAAATATTTCCATACACAACAGATATTGTAATTTCGTTGTTCATACATCACACACACTTAGATCGACCCATAAGGTCATTTTGTATAGCACTAAGATGTAACCAACTCCTTTAAGTGAGAAGACGAGTTCCACATAGATTAGTGAGGGTGCACTAACCGACTACTTTGACATCCTTAAGGACCTTAACAACCTTTTGACTTGAGTGACCAATGAGAGGGGGGTTTTCTTGCATCCTTGCTTTAGTCTTATCATCCATTTAGGTCATTGGAGATGTCTCCCCTAGGGTAACTTTGATATACTCCTAAACAGAAAGGGGTTTACTATTAAGGTGACATTGATAGGTCACCCCCTGTTACGCCAATATTGCATTCACTTGCCTTGGGATTTGGGAAACTATAGATTGTGCGATAACATTTTGGCGCCATTGCTGGGGAACACTGAGTCGATATTCCTCAATGACGCTTTCTCGATAAGCCTTTACCCAAAGCCTTCTTTTCACAAAGATTACTTGGTGACTCCACTGAGGGTGATTCCCTCATCCCTTTGATAATATTTAAGAGGATATCTGGCGACTCCACTAACCTTTTCCAAGGTGTCACCCTACTCTCAACTTTGTGATATTTCCAAGTTATGGGATCATGGCACCCTGGGAACAAGTGTATCCGACTATTGATTTTGAAAGTTCTCAAGGATACCTGCATTATTTTGATACAAAATTGTTAAACAACTCTCCAAGATTTGGAGGCCTCCCAATTACTCACATTGTAGAATTCTTGAAGAATATAAGTGAGATAGAATTGGAAGGGGAGGATGTTCTGGTAAAATTGTTCATACTTTCGCTACCATATTTTTTGAAAGATTGGATTAGGGCTTGTTGCGAAGATAAGGGTATATCATATTTCATAGACCTCATTAGTAAGTTTATTGAGTTTTTGAAACCACAATTCCAGACATGTGAAGATGCCCTTCAAAATCTCGAAATATCCCTAGAGGACAAAGGATTCACCACTGAGATTGTGGAAGATCTCAGGGATGTGTACCATACTCAATACCAAGAACCCTATGATATAGAAGGAAAGATTTATGAAGATAGTTGTCAACCCCTTGAAGAGGAGAAATATTTTTCCCATGATTAATAGAGTGCAATAAATACTTGACTAAAGAAGTGAGTTATGAGGATGAAGCACTAGTATCCGCCCCTTTGTCCGATGAAGCTCTCCGAGATCCTATCTCTCCTACACAAGTCAAAGAGAACGAGGTGAGTCATTTTACTTTCTAGGTTTTTGATGACACTTTGTTCTATGATTCAAAAGGTGAAGAAGTAAAGGAATCCTTGGAAGAGCTAGGTCGTTCATTTTCTGATGAAGGAGAAAAGATGATTAAAGAGACAAGTCTTGGGGATAATGTATTGGACCCTCTTCCATTTGACGAAGTCATCCAAGCCATTGAAGCTCCTGCACAACAAGAAGTGAACACGGTAAGTTATTTCCCTTTCCAAGATTTTGATTATTCTTTATTTTATGATTCAGAAAGTGAAGAAGTATTAGAGGAGCCCTTGGATGCATAAAATCCTTCATGTTATGGAAAAGTTAGTGACATGGTAGATAATATTGATGAGTTCATACATGTTGGAAGACGTAAGTTGGATGTGATTGGTTTTGATGAGGATCCCATTTATGATATGGAAGGATATCTTCGAGTGTTGCCTTTAAAAAAATCATATGATGTTCCTAATAATTTTGATGTTTGGAAACAAGATGATAATATAATTATAGAAGTTTTCCAAGCACCCAAGGATGACCCAGTGCAATGTTCTCCTGATGATTTTCGGTCATACCTTGAGGATTTTGTTGAGTATTCCTTTGAGCATTTGGATTTATTCCATGAAGAATATTATCAACCGTCGTTGTGCTCAAATTTTGATAAAGGTGATGGAGTTTCTTTCCTAAAGCAGGATACTTGTGACAAGGTTGTCCATCCCCCTTCGACTACTTTACCTCTTTATGTCACTAAGGGTGTAGCTGGGAAACATATCCCTTGTCTTGAATTTTCTCTAGAGCAAAGTCTTCTTTTAGAATCTAAGGGTAGGTTGAATACCTTAAGAAGAAGTTTATTGTCTCAGTCTTTCAACCTTCCCTTAAGAAATTGTCAGTCATCCTCTAGGTTCTTACTAGTCCTTTTCTAGACCTTAGGATGTGATGACGTCCAAGGTAGCCAACTTGTAGACTCTTTGAGTCAGTTTTTTGAGCCTCTGATTTTTAACAATCCCTTTCTGAGATGGATTGAGCACTTTCCTAGAAGTGTGACTTGGAATAATTTTGTCCCTCTGTCCTGCCTCCATGAGCTAGACTTTACGATTTTCGATGATGTGATACATGTTCTAACTCATGTTATTTTGGTCTTGACTTGTCATTGTTTTGGTTTATAATGAAGCACATAGGCAAGTATTATGAGATATGTTGCATTGAATTCTCCTTCATTTAATAATGTTTTCTTGGAAATTATGCTCTTTAAATTGTTCACACATGGAAGGATGACACAATTCCCTAGTAAGTTGATCTCCCTTTAGGATGGGTTTCCATTGGGTGGGTCTATGAAAGGTCATCGTCCATTCCCTCCATACTTACCACTTTCCATATTTATTCCTCTCATTTCCCCCTTATCTTTGTTCGAGCATTGGGATTTGCCACACTAGAAAGTGTTGTACCTTGCCTTGTGGGAATAAGGGGATAAAGGCCCAGAGGGTAAAAGTAGCTGGCAAGAGTTAAAAGCCAAAAAATAAACCTTTGAGGTGCTTCGCCCATGGATTTCCGAGAAAGCAGTAAAAGGCTTCTCAATAAGAAAAGGGAACCTGTAAGATAAATAAACACTCAAGGTATTAGTTGGTGGATGGGAGGTCTCATCATGAGCTAACCTATTATGACCATGGACATGTAGCGGTATGAAACTACCATCTATCTGGTCAGCAATCCAGGGTAGTGGTTCTTGGTGGCATAACCAAGAGAAAGGGGGTCTCATCACGAGCCAACCTTCTCATCTCCGCAAAATGCTTGTGGATAATGTTGTCACCAAGCCAGGACAATGTCCCTCAACTCTTCCCTTGAATCATAAAAGAAAAAAAATCAAAAGCAATGAAGCTAAGAATAAGAGGAATTGAATGGGCTAGGGAAAAATGGCATCTATGACAAGGTGCAACTCACCCTCTACAAAGATACCCACAGGTAAGATATACATTTCCCTATTATCACTGCACCCCATGCCTAAACACTTACCCCACGCCACCTCACACTCTTACATGACCTAGATTGGTTCTCACCTGGAAAACACCCCAAACTCAAGGAGGATTATCCCAATAGGACACCTTGAGACCTTCTCCAAACCTGACTTGTTAAATTGCATAACGTCTTTGAAAATTTGTCTGGGTAAAGGGGGATTTGATGTACATGTTTGGGTAATTTAATTATTGGATTTGATTTACATGTTATGATCCCTGTGACTTATGAACCCCTGGAGGGCGTACTTGTTGTTGCTACAGGACTTTTCCCAGTGGACAGGTATATGTGGGGGAATGATTAGATCGAACCACCATGGGGCTGAAATCCCACAAATGGATGTTGTAACCCCATCCAGGGGCAAGAAGACATCAGAGACTTGCACTGAGAAGAAAGAAGGACGTTTTCCTTGGAGACACTCTAGTAGACCTAGACCCAAGTGGATCTTGCTCTTCCACTTGGACGTTGACCTTTGAGAGCCCATGACATCACCATTATACCTTGGACATCATTCCGAGCTAGGGTTTTCATATTGAGGGCAATTGTGAGTTGGTTAGCATGTGTGGGCATCATCCAGGTCCTTTGGAGGCCAAACGTTCTGCACCTGGAGCCCAACGTTCCATTTTAGGGGCTCAATGTCACCCTAGAAGGGCATGACACCACCCTTGGAGATGATTTAAGGGGTTAATTAATTTATTTATGTCTAAATTGAATTTATTTGTAAATTGACCAGGTCGGCCTTTATTTGACCTAAAATTAATTAAAGGTCACCAATTTTGTATAAATAAACATAAAGTACATTCATTTTTACATCACAACTCCTCAGACAAGAGGAGAGGTCTGAAATTTGCACCCTAGAAGGGCTATTGGCTGAAATTATGAGGCACACTCTTGTACAAGGCTAATTTTTTGCAAGTTGGATCAATCTTGGAAGATTTTATGGTGATCTTGCATGGTATTTCATGATTATTCTTGGTGCAAGTAGGTAAAATATGCATTTTTTGTCATCTGTTGAATGGTTTATGTATTGTTTTATTTTCTCATACAAGATTATGAAATTACATGATATGCTTAATGCTTGAAGTAAGGAACTTAAATTGCTATTTTCTTACTTTCTATTTGCCAAGCTTTTCATTGAATTGATTTAGTAACTAGTGAAACCCTAGAGCCCTAGTTTCCTAGCACTCTAAGGTTTTGACCTAGTTATCTTTGTGCTAGCGGGGAAAATCCCCCTATTACTATACCAGGGTCAAAGTATAGGCATAACTATGATCTCCCTTAAAAGACAATATAATTCCTAAACTACCCTAAACACTCTAAATAGATGAACAAAAAGAGATATGAATGTAGGTCAGAAGTAGTACCTTTAGTCCAACATTCGATGTAGACCACCTCCATCTTTGTAGCTCCCAGGCTGCATGTCTCCTCCCAAAGCTGACCTACAAAAACACTTAGGCAAACAACACTATAAATATTCTATCTCTACTCATCAAGATTAGGGTTAGATATAAACCATTATGCATAAATCAAATGAAAAACATAAAGACATCATTTGGGACAAGAAAAAGATTCTTTTATTCAAATCCAAAGATCGAAAATTACAACCTTTGTAGGCCGACACTTCGCGAACCTGGTCCAGGATCCTCTTAATGTTGCTCCAAGTGCACTATACCAAAGCTTTCTCGCACAATCAACTGATCACTTCAGGGGAAAGGAAGGGATTGTAGAGAAGAAAAGGCTAGAGAGGGAATACTGAGGCAAAAAACTCAGAAGGGGTTGCAAATACTTGGGAAAGGAGGGAAAGGGATTTGGAAAGAGTTTCACTATTCTTATGCTTTATGTGGAATTGGGACCCCAAGACCTCTTTTTTTATGACAAAAGGATAGTTATTCGGTTTGGGGATGGGCTACAATGGGTGAAATGGTTGGGAAACCCTCAATAGCCCGTAAAATTCGTCGAATTCCTTGCAACCTTTTATTTTTTCCAAATTTTGGAGGTAAACGCGGGTTGTTTAGTATGCAACTAGCGTATGTACATGGGATTTCTAGCATGAAACAAGCGTATGTATGCGGGCAATAGTGCAACAAGATGCGTACATGATCCAAAAAATGGTTTTTTAAATAGATTTCCTCAGCAGTGATTTGGAAAATTATGCAAGTAGAAAGGCCAATGCCATGTATGCATAGGTAGAACATTTTAGGGATATAAAAAATTCCCCCTAATGTGTGAGGTCAGAAGAGCAACTGATGGCTGAAATACATTACAATATATTTACCAGCACAAAGTCGAGTGAGCCCGGGAGCAGAGTTCGGGAGGTTGCCATCTACAAAACAATAATAATCTCTCCGAGGTGGGCATACCCATTCTAGGGATGAACTATTCATGGATTCCAATCAAGTACAATACAGATCCATGTCATATAAATGTCTATATAAAGTGTAGCCGCGAACAATACACAACAGATCTACATCTCAAAAATCATTCAATGATATTCAAATCCAATACAATATGCATCATTAAGAAGCATCAACTTGTGGCTGGAGATGTGGGATTCATAGCTCGAGAAACAACTTCAAGATCTTCAACAACTCATGTAGGAGTACAATAGGAGTGTAAGACTCACTACTCTGAGGTCTTTGGCAAGCTGTCGGGAAAAGACTAGAGTATCTCGATGATCAGGAATAAAACTTCATTGATTTTGAATCTGGACTTGACTAGACTCACGGGATGGCCAACTCATGAAATTCCAGAGAAAACTACAGAATGGCCAACTCAGGTTGGATAAAACATCCCTTGGAAAAAATCACAATAGATGATCAGACTCAGGTAGCGTAATATTGACATAAGTCTGTGATGCATGAGGCACACACTCTCCATATGTTTGGAAGAGTAACGAAATGGAGGAGGATAGAGCTCTATGTAGTGAGAACAACTTCCTAAGGTCATACTATATCCCAATTCTTGATGAACAAACATAAGGATGTGCTTTGTCCAAGGGCGAATATCTTGCTGCCTAAAAAAGAATGCATATTTCACGTCCCCTCTTTTTGGAATATTTGATTTGTTTTTTGTCTTTTTCAAATTTTTAACGAGCTTGAAAAAGAATAAGAGAATGCTACATTACAAATTGAGTGTCACGAGCAAGCAAATTGGTTCCAAGTGCATGGAACATACTGATGCTCAAGGCAAGGAGACATGTGTAGGATAAGGACACTCAGGGAAATATCCTCCATGGGTCAAGGTGTCAAATCGTAGAGGCAAAAAGTGTTGCAAGGCTTGCGCATAAGGAATTATTTAAAGGTTCAGTTGAGAGCAACATGGATCCAACATTAGGCCGAAGACACAAAAATGAGGCCCACAATGCGATTAAGCACAACACAATAAGACCCCTTCCATGTAAATTTTTACGAGGCTAGAGAAGGTAAGCTCGGTGGTTTTTTCACGTTTAAAGAGTCTGAAAAAATGTTAAGGAAGACTCCAAGGAGTACCTTTTTTGAAATTAGTCCAATCGGTTTGAAAAATGATTAAATTTGCACTGAAGGGACGTCTTTTCAAAACGATTTTAATGAGTGTGACAAATACAAGATCACTCGGCTATCTTTTCAATTTTAAGGAGTCTGAAAAGAGCTTAACTATGTACTCACAACCTTTTTCTAGGTTTAGTCTCCTTAGCCCGAAAAAGTATAAAATATAACTAAGGAGAACTCTCCCGGTGAGACGAATATCTCTAGGCATACCTTTTTCTTGAATAATCTACTGGCTAGAAAAAGCGTTAAACTCATGCCAAGTAGATGTTCTTTCTGGACCAATTTAATGACTGTGAAAGAAACAAAGTCACTCAACGATCTTTTCATATTTAGGGAGTCTTAAAATACCTTAACTATGGACTTTGGGGGTGTTCCTTTTTCGTAAGTAATCTCCAAGGAACGAAAAAGAGATAAACCAAAACCAAGGAGAGTGTTCCTTTTTCGAAAATTTAGTTCCTCAGGCCCGAAAAAAGGTTAAACTTACGCTTGAGAATACTCTTCTAGTGAACCGAAGTTCCTAGAGAATGCATTTATTCATAAAATTATCCATCCAGATTGAAAAAGGGGTAAACTATCGCCGGAAATATGTGCCTTCAACTTTGAGTTTGGCGAGTGTGAAGGGCAACAAGATCGCTCGACAATCGTTTCAATTTTTGAGAGTCTGAAAAGGGATTAAAGAAGACTCCAGGGTTGCTTATTTTCTCAAGTAATCTAGACGAGATTGAAAAGAATGAATGAAGTATCGTTGGATGTTACTTTCAAAATTTAAGCGATCTTGAAAGACAACAAATTATGCTCATGGAGAGTCCCTTGAATATAGGCTAGAAAAAATGATGAAGAAGAAGGATGAGGCTTGAACACAAAGTCATGGTGGGACTAAAAGGGACTCCCATGCCTATGAAGTACTTCGACATGGGCACCGAATGGAAAACAAGGTTCTAACTAGGATGCCCATGGAAGGAAGGCTCTACCACTTAAACTACGACACACTTATCAGCAAGGAAGGTTCCGTGTCACACTTCAATGGGGTCGATCCTAAGGCCAAATGAGTCAGGAAACAAATAATGAAAAAAATGCAAGTAGGGAAAAACCTAACCTATATGCTAGTTTCGAGGTCAACACCTGTCAGAACGGATCGATACGATGAACACATGTCAAAGAAAAAATGTCTCTAAGATCCTGCATATAAGGCCAATAACACTCATCCAGAAGTTAATAAATACAATATAGATAGAAACTTGGGAAAATAAGAGGTGCTACTGAATACAAAACTTGAAAACAACAAACCTGGACTATACAATATGTACAAGGTACCATACAATCCTATGGCTCATGTGTAGTACTAGTTCAGGTAGAGCCCACTGTTATGCTCTGACCAAGAGTCTCTTTGATAGTCAACCTGGAAAGTCTTCCAAAAGGGAAGAAAATACAAACCACATTGTAAGTCTTCCCACGATATAGAAAATGTAGTCATGGATTCAAGGATAGCCTCATCCGAAGACGATTCAAAATCTGAGAAATCACGCGAACGAGGAGGGTCGATAGTCCCAAAGGGTGAAGCAAACTGACCATATTCCATATAACGATAGAGGTTCTTGTCAGGGTTGGCAGATTCTATCAATGAAGAATCACAAGCACAAGGGCTTGAGGATCTACAAACAATGAGATCAGACTCAAAAGGAGACTCAAGATCACTTGGACCAAGAGGGGGAAGCAAGGGCTCCCATTCCCCCATTGGATAAACCAATGGATCAGTTGTTGATACCAAGTCTCGAGAAGGAAAACATGAGTTAACAAGTTTCTGGTTAAGAGAAATTGAACACCGAGGATAAGATGCCACATAATTAATCCGTGGTGGGGTAGAGTCTACATGAACATTAGGAACACATAAAGGGGCAGCTTGAACTAACGCCGAATTAGGATGGTGATTATTATATTCCAGGTAGTCGATAGTGACAATGCTTCCATTGTGAGGGAAATGCATCATCCGAAAGAGCGTAGAAACCACAACATTCATAGCATATACATAATCATGCCTGAGAAGCATATTGAAATCTAACATGCCTTGCACCACTATATCATCGACAAGGAAAATCTTCCCACCTAACGAGATAGATAACTAAGGAAGAATCACCAAGTATTCACTAGGACATATATCAAAAGCCAAAAACTCATGCAAAGTAGACACAAGCTCGAGAGAACCCAAAGCTTGCCAAGATGAGGAGGATAAAGTACTTGTCGAGGCTCCTTCATCTACAATACATTGGTAAAAGTTTTTTGAATTAAATTCAACCCTTATTTGAAAGGGTGTAGAAGAAGAAAGACGAGGCTCAACAAGGTCATTCCAATCAAAGTAAACCATCCTAGGACTTGGAGGGGGTGTGCTCGAAGTGAGCGGAATGCCCCCTTGTTCTTAAAGTATTGAACTAGAAATGCTAAAAACATAGTCAGTAGACACATCACTCCCCAAGAGAAGAGTGGGATCAACTGAAGATTGCATCGGTGTGACCACTTTATACCATGTTGTCTTGCAACCTATTCAAGCAGTGGTTGAGGAAGTGGTCGTGTCGATGCAATATTCGGTTGATCCCACTCTTCTTCTGGAGAGTATCGATTCTACTAAAGTGATCATGTTGATGCAATCATCGGCTAATCCCACTCTTCTCTTAAAGACTCGACACTCTTTAAGAGAAGAGTGGGATTAGCCGATGATTGCATCAACATGATCACTTTAGTAGAATCGATACTCTCCAGGAGAAGAGTGGGATCAACTGAATATTGCATCGACACGACCACTTCCTCAACCACTGGTTGAATAGGTTGCGAGCCAACATGGTATAAAGGCGCATAACACCCCAAAAGGGGAGTGGGATCAGACAAGGATTGCATCGACATGACCACTTTATCAACCACTAGCTTAATAGGCTGCGAGACAAAATGGTCTAAAGACACATCACCCCCCAAAATAAGAGTGGGATCAGCCAAATATTGCATCGACATGACCACTTTCTCAACCACTGGTTGAAAATATTGTGAGGAAACAGCAAAATACTTAGAATCAAAAGAGATTGCATACAGGGACCACAATCTTCGTGCCTCTGGAAAGCCAGGTGTAACACCATGTTTCCCCCAGTCTGTAAAAATAACTATATTGGCCAAGAACTATGGCAAACTCAAAGATGTGAATGTTTGATTTGACAGACCTTTGTATAAAAGGTCGATGAATGTAAATTATGTTATGATTATGTGTTGCATGACTGCTGGGAGGGGGATGTGCTAAAATAGACCACGATGGCTAATGAGAGGTGGTGGAAGGGACCTGGAATGGTTGCGTTAACTTCCACCGAGCCAATACCGTATTGGTTTTTACTTACTCAAATACCAAAGCAACTCTCTGACCCTGGAATGGATTTCCTGTCAGATTGGTAGGTGGGGAGGCTCCTCAAGAGTTAATGAGGGGATGGGGGTGAACCACCAATCTGTAACAACTCCCATACCTAACCACGGATGGGAAAATTCGCGCCACATGCAATCTTGCAGAGAAAAGGCAAGAGAGGAAGTGTGGTAAGAGAGAGAGAAGAGAACACGCGCGACATGGGATCGCGGAAGAGAACCGGGAGAAACTCAGGAAATACAGGGAGTTTTGAACAGAGGAGAAGGAGAGTAACCTTCGTCCTTGACTTCCATTGAGTTGGAAGTAGGAGACTGAATCTCAAGAATCGTGGTCTAGCTCGGGGGTGGCTAGTGGTAAATCTGTTTGGAGTCACTGAGCCTACGGTTGGGTGGAAACGAGCACCCCTCTCAGAAGTCGCGACACACCTGGTGTTTCTGATAAGTGTTTATATCTTGTATCTTGAATTGAATACCTGGACGCATGCTCATGTTTGTACACTCATAAATGGTTTATGTATAGAAGTGTTTGCCTGGTGTTTTGATCGGAAATAATGGATGCATGCTTATACTTATATGACCATAAACGGTTTATGTAGAGAATGAATAAGTTCAGAATATGAGTCCATTCCTTTGAGATTTGTTCCATCTACTTGACTCGTGCTATGTCTTGGTTTGATTTCTGGAAGGCACCTCCTCCCGGGAAGTTCCCTCGTATTCTAGAGCTGGAGTGAGCTCCTTGAAAAGACTACTGTTTTATTAAACCCACAAGTTTACTTTACCCCTGATACAGAGTTCATAGCTCGGCGAATTAGGAAGGCTTTTCAGTCAGGTCACCAAGCCTAGGGATAATTACCTAAGAACCCACTGAAGGATCATGTGATCTGAGTTTGGAAACCTTGTACAAGAGAGAGTAGTTCTCTCAGGTTTTTGGTGTTTTGGCACCCAGGAAACCAAAGGGTAAGACCCCTCGTTTTCGCAAGTCACGAAATCCCGGTACCCGGAACTCCTACACGCTCTGTGGATGAGCCGGTTTAACGTGAATAGGTTTCGGTGTTTCGGCACCCGGGTAACCAAAGGGTAAGACCCCTCGTTTTCGCAAGTCGCAAAATCCCGGTACCCGAAACCCAGACGCTCTCTGTGGATGAGCCGGTTTAGCGTGAATAGGTTTCGATGTTTCGGCACCCGGGAAACCAAAGGGTAAGACCCCTCGTTTTCGCAAGTCGCGAAATCCTGGTACCCGAAACCCCGACGGGCTCTGTGGATGAGCCAGTTTAGCGTGAATAGGTTTCGACATTTCAGCACCTGGGAAACCAAAGGGTAAGACCCCTCGTCTTTGCCAGTCATGAAGTCCCGATATGTGAAACCCCGACGTGCTTTGTGGATGAGCCCTAAGACACCGGACAGGGTCTTGTGGTAAGAAGGAGGAGTCCCGAAAGAACCTGGACCGCCCATTTGTAGGGATGCGTGGTGAAGATCTAAAGCCGTCGGGGTTCTGGAGATCGGGGAAATAGGAATGAAGACCTTGCCAAAATATTGAAAGGTAAAATGCCGAGATTTAATCTAGGCCATTGATCAAGTCGATGTTCGGGACCGTAGATCCGGACGATACTGGGCTTTCGAGTCCCGGGGATTAAAAAGGGAAAGGAGGAACGCTTGCATAGCGATTCCCCAAATCACGAAACCTCGAAAGCATTTAGAGGATTAGCACCAGGTCATAGGATCGATCATATGACAAGCGACCCAAGGGAGGAGCTAAGGTTCTGTTAGACTTTTTTCGGGTTTCAACATTTAGAAATATAGAGAACAGGGGAATGCTTGCATCGCGATTCCCAGAATCGCGAAAGCCGAAAGCACCTTTTTGGTAAGGCTCGTTGTCATAGCCAATGATCACATGGAGGAGGATAAGGGAAGGGATGGTCTGCGCTAGGCCCCATAGAAATTCAAGGATTTTGTCCCTCGAAGAAAAGACGAAAAGAAAAAGAAAAATCTAGGTTGTCGTAGTGGGTATGTGACAAATTGGTATCAAAGCATGGTTACAAAACTTGGCCTACTTGAGCTCATGAACGAGTTGCATAGAAACTCCATTTGAAGTACTCTTAAAAGGAGTAACCCTCTACCTTAACCCCCTTTATCAAAAGGCAAAGTTAAGAATGAAAATTTCCTATTGTGTGTATGCATTTGAAAAAGAATATGAATTATGCGCTGATCATGAATGGATATAATGTTGACTAACAACAAGTGTTTTTCTTGCACAACAAGTGGACGATCAACTGCGGGACACTGCAGACACATAGAATGGTGATGCACCACGAAGTGGGGGATGGCTCCCACAATAGAGACGAAGAGTCCGATGAAAAGAGAGTGGTAGAGACCCCTCCAGATCTAGCTGAGACTGTGAGAAGCCTCATGGTTGAACTACATAGTTGCAAGGCCGACAACGAGAGGTTGATAAAAGAGCAAGAGAAGCAAACATAAATTAATGCAGTCTTGCTGCAGAGTTTATCCGACATACAAAGACAATTGCAGCATGGACCTGACACCAGTCACACGGACCAACGACAGACAAAGAGAAGTCGAAGCCCACCTAGGATGCAAAAACGTGGTCCTTTAAGTGGCCACACTGGGAGGAGCACCTCGAGAAAGGTCCACCCCAGAGATAAGGGACAAGCGTCGGACGATTCCTCTGGAAAGGAAACTGGTGACTCAGAGGGATCTTCTAGTAGCATAACGAGTTCTTATTCCCGAAGAAAACAGAAGAAGCGAAATCATTCCAAAAATCATAATCTCGAAGAATTCTAGAAGGCCAAACCACCCTCTTTTGACGGTGAACTAAAGAAGGGAGAGGAAGCGGAGGCCTGGCTGCTTGGACTAAAGAAGTATTTCAGAGTCCATGACTTATAGGAAAACTTGAAGGCCTGAGTAGCCACTTTCAACCTGAATGGGAAGGCTTCCATTTGGTGGGAAGACCTTAAGAACGTAAAAGGGATTCACGAAGAAGACCTATCTTGGGAACGGTTTGAAAAATACTTCAGGAAGAAGTATCTTTCGGAAAAGTATTTCGACGAAAATACTAAAGAATTCTATGAACTCAAGCTGGGGCAACTCACCATAGAGGAATATGTCAGCAGATTCCTCGAGTTGCTGAGGTACATACCCTATATAAAATTAGAAAAGGCAAAGGTGCAATGATTCATTAGTGGACTACCTAAGGACTATCAGAACAGGATTGAGTTTGACGAGCCAAAGACCTTAGAAGACACTATCCGAAAGGCAAGATATTGTTATGAATATCTTGGGCATGAGACAGAACCTCGTGAAGGCTGGAAGCAGAAGAATAGTTCAGGATTCCAGAAAAAGGGGTTTAAATCCCCAAGATTTAAAAAATATAAAAATGACTCAAGGATGAGCTTCTCAACCCAAAGTGTACACCAACATAATTTCCCCTCCCAAAGTGAAAATAAACCTTTTGGATCTACCCCAGGAAAGATTGATAACCCGAAGAAAGAACCCTTGAAATGTTGGGGTTGTGGAGAAGAACATCTATTGAGGGACTGCCCGCACCGACAACAGAACAGTCAGAGAATTTACAACATTCAAGAAGCTACCACCGTCAATGACGTGGCAAGGAGCCTTGGATAATAAACAAGCTGACCACCAAGCTTCAGTGGTGGAGATGGAAGGTATGATCACCAACCATCTAGTGTCTATTCTAATTGACCCTGGTTCAAATTTGAGTTATATAGCCTCTAAGGCTGTTGATAAGTTTAAATTACAGCCACATAAACATGCTAAGCCATGGTTGGTACAGTTAGCCACTGGCACCAAAAGAAAGGTAGCGGAGGTCATACTAGCTTGCCAATTCACTATGGGTGAATTCTCCACCCAAGCAACCCTTAAAATACTACCCCTAGGATCGTATGAACTGTTGATTGGTATGGACTGGCTAGCCACATATAAAACCAGACTAGACTATTACCATAAAAATTTAGAATGTGTAAGTAAAGAAGGAAGAAGGATAACCCTTCAAGGGATCCAAAATCCTGTCTCGGTGAGATGAATATCATCTCTTCAAATGAGAAAGTATTGCAGAAAGAGATGTCCACTATATGCGATACAGGTGAATCAGTTGAAGATGACAAACCAAGCCTCGAAGACCACCCCACACTAAGAGAATTTAGAGATGTATTTCTGGAAGAGGTACTGGGTTTACCTTCGAGAAGGGACATTGAATTCTTGATAGAACTTGCACCAGGAGCAGTACCCGTGTCTAGGACACCCTATAGGATGAGCACACCCGAGCTAGTTGAGCTTAAATTACAGCTAAAAGAAATGATGGACAAAGGCTATATCCGGCCCAGCGTTTCCCCATGGGGAGAACCAGTTCTGTTTGTGAAGAAGAAAGATGATACCCTCCGACTATGCATAGATTATAGACAGCTCAATAAGGTAACCATAAAGAACAAGTACCCCTTACCCCGGATCGATGATCTATTCGATCAATTGGGAGGTGCTTCCATCTTCTCAAAGATTGACTTGAGATATGGATACCATCAAGTCTGAATCAAGGGTGAAGACAAAACTGCCTTCAGGACGAGATATGGTCACTATGAGTTTGTGGTAGTACCATTTGGATTGACCAATGCCCCTGCCACTTTTATGTGCTTGATGAATAATGTGCTCAGCAAATTCCTAGACAAATTTGTACTGGTTTTTATTGACGATATATTAATTTACTCCAAGAATAGAGTGGAACACGAGGAGCATCTTAGACTTGTGCTTCAAGTGCTAAGAGAACATCAACTCTATGCCAAATTTAGCAAGTGTGACTTTTTCCAGAAGCAAATACATTACTTGGGCCATGTCATATCTGAAGAGGGAGTAGCAGTAGACCTTGACAAGATCAGGTGTATCATGGAATGGCCTACCCCAAAGGATGTTTCAGATATCAGATCCTTTATGGGCTTAGCAGGATACTATAGGAGGTTTATAAAAGGATTCTCCAAGATTGGTTGTCCAATCACTACCCTCCAGAAGAAGGGAGTTAAATTTTTTTGGACCCCAAAATGTGAAGAAAGGTTTCAGTCCCTAAAAGATATACTGATCCACGCACCCATGTTGAAGATTTTCGATCTCGAAGCTGACTTCCTAGTGTGCAGAGATGCCTTCAAGGAAGGCCTCAGAGGAGTCCTTATGCAAGGAGGAGGTGTAGTCTACTATGAATCCCGAAAATTGAATGAGCACGAAGTCAACTATGTGACCCATGATCTAGAGCTGGCTGCCATAGTGCACGCCTTGAAGATGTGGAGGCATTACCTCCTGGGAAGGAAATTTGTACTTATGATAGACCACTGTGGATTGCGATATCTGTTTGACCAACCAAAGCTCAATGCCAGACAAGCTTGGTGGATGAAACTCCTTAGTGAATTTGATTTTGAAATCAAACATGTTAAAGGAAAGGAAAATAAGGTGGCCGATGCCCTTAGCAGAAGTATGAAAACAATTCACCTGGCAGCGGTGAGCACCTGCGAGACCAATGTCAAAGAAAGAGTCAGGAATGCACAAGAAACAAACACATTCTTCTAGACCGTGACCTCGTACCTGGAGCAAGAACCCACAGGGATAAAGTATGAAGGCTACCAGATGATAGATGGAGGTCTACTAATTTACAAAAATAGATTGTATATTCCAGATTGTGACGACTTGAAGAGGTTCATAATGGATGAACTACATAAAATACCATATACTGGTAACCCGGGATATCATAAGATGATCACGGCCACTAGGAAACAATTCTATTGGCCTGGGTTAAAGAAAGACATAGCTAACTATTTAGCTAAGTGTCTAGAATGAGAATAGGTTAAAGTAGAACACCGACGCCCAGCAGGATTATTACAACCTCTACCAATCCCGTAATGGAAATGGGAAACCATTTCCATGGATTTCATCACCGGATTACCAACCTCGACCAGGCAGAATGACACCATCATGGTGGTGGTGGATAAATTGAGAAAGTCAGCCCATTTTATCCCCGTCAAATCGACTTGCAAGGTAATAGATATAGCTAGCATATTCATGAAGGAGATATTCAGACTATATGGTATGCCTAAAGAGATCATGTCTGACAGAGACACGAAATTTACTTGCAACTTTTGGAAATCCTTGATGGTTGGTCTGGAGACCAAATTACTGTTTAACACAACCTATCATCCTCAAACTGATGGACAGGCGGAAAGAGTGAACCAAATATTGGAAGACATGCTAAGAATGCATGTAATGCATTAACCCAAAAAGTGGGAAGATTACCTGCCACTGGTGGAATTTGCCTACAATAACGGCTACTAGAATCCCTGAAGATGAGTCCTTTTGAAGTCCTCTATGGTAGACCGTGCAACACTCCAGTCAGTTGGAGTAATATCGTAAACATAATTACTATTGGACCCGACATCCTGAAAGAAATGGAACAACAAGTGTATCAGATAAAACAGAATCTAAAGGTCGCTCAGAACAGACAGAAAAGTTACGCCGACCGAAAAAGAACTCCAAGAGAATTCAAGATGGGAGACGATGTATATCTCAGAGTTAGGCCTAGTAAGATTTCCCTGAGGATGGATCTTGTGCCAAGTTGGCACCCCGATATTGTGGACCCTTTGAAGTTCTAGATAAAGTGGGACTTGTAGCCTATAGGCTAGCACTTCCTCCCACAGTAAAAGCACATAATGTTTTCCATGTTTCATTATTGAAGAAACATGTACACGATTCTAATCATATAATTGACTGGTCTGTGATCCAGGTGGAACTGGAGGGAGAATTCCTGCCAGAACCTTAATGCATACTGGACAGAAAGGAAACCCTACTCAGGAACCGAACCATTGCATAGGTCAAGGTGCAGTGGAAACATTTTGGCCCAGATGAGGCTACATGGGAAATGGAAGATGCCATGAAATAGGCATATCCGATTTTGTTTAATTCTATACATACACGTCATATTGATAGATAGAACATCAAGGACGATGTTCCTTTAAGGGGGAGGGAATTGTAACACCTTGTTTCCCCCAGTCTGTAAAAATAACTATATTGTCCGAGAACTATGGCAAACTCAAAGATGTGAATGTTTGATTTGACGGACCTTTGTATAAAAGGTTGATGAATGTAAATTATGTTATGATTATGTGTTGCATACTGCTAGGAGGGGGATGTGCTAAAAGAGAATCCGATGGCTAATGAGAGGTGGTGGAAGGGACCTGGAATGGTTGCGTTAACTTCCACCGAGCAAGTACCATATTGGTTTTTACTTGCTCAAAGAGAAAAGCAACTCTCTGACCTTGGAATGGATTTCCCATCAGATTGGTAGGTGGGGAGGCTCCTCAAGAGTTAATGAGGGGATGGGGGTGAACTTCTCATCCGTAACAGCTCCTAGACTTGACCGCGGACAGGGAAATTCATGCCACACGCAATCTTGCAGAGAAAAGGAAAGAGAGGAAGTGTTGTAAGAGAGAGGGAAGAGAACACGCGCGACAGGGGATCGCGGAAGAGAATCGGGAGAAACTCGGGAAATACAGGGAGTTTTGAATAGAGGTCTTCAATGTGACTTGCATAGGTCGAAGACCTATCTCCAACATCACTCGCTGAGGTTGGTGGTTTCTTTTTCTTATTCTTCCTCTTTCTATTTCATTTAGATTTCCAGTTACTAGTAGCTATACTTTCATAATAGAAGGCAAAAGGAGGAGGATAAGACTTTGTAGATGAAGGAACATCAACATGATGCCCATTACATAAGGTTCTTAACTAAGAAGCATCTAGAGAATTAGGGACATTTGGAATGGTACCCAACCAAACTGGTAATCCCACATTTAACCCAGGAATGTACAAAGTGGCCATCAAAGGGACACCAACGTTTCCGAAGAAAGGAAACTTACAAGAATCCCCTTACGAAGCGGTTCCTTGGTTGGCATCGTTAGTAACATTTTCCTTGAAGATATTATGCACATGTTCTTCCCTTGCGGGATATTTCAAGTTCGTAAAAGTCTCATGCATTGTCTCTAGCGAACCAATGGTATAAAAAACAATGCTGATAAAGAGGCGGCTCCATGTTTCTATATGGAAGACCGAAAAGTCTTCACGACCGACGGAGTGGGAAATCTACCACCTTAGGTTAGAGACACAAAGAAATGACTGGATAACTCACTATGGAAAACTAGAGAGCACAAAGCACAGAATAAAAGTTCCTAAAGGCAAATCAAGCAGACAACTAACTACTGGGAAGGACAGTTACTCCAATCAACACTAGAGAAACTTACCGGTGCAAGTGAAAATCAAACACGGAAGCACCCTCCGGGTATACTCTGCAAAGCGTGATCCGACGACCACCCTAGGTACCGCGGTATAACCCCGCAGTCACCCGTGTAAGTCCGTAAGAATTGGGAACTAGGTTTCCAGCTCGTAGTCAATCACCAGGCGGGTACAATCAACAGTCGGGTTGATTGTAATGAGTAGGATAACAAAGTCCGAATCCCTTCAAGGGTACCAAAGGAAATTAGTACATAATACAACTGAGGATCTTGAATGAGTTCAAGGTCCATGAGGCTCCATAGTCAAATGCGATCAACATGATTCCCAAGAAAGACCCTCAATATACAATCCCCACTATGTTTGGTCTAGCTTTGTAGCGGTTATCTCCTCTACCTTTCCTTACGCGACCTCGTGTTTAGCCCTTGTGTTAGAGGGGGGTCTCGGATAACTCTTACAATGTTGGACTGTAGACACTCCCTATCTCAGACTCCAATGTTTGTTTTAAATGGCCTTGAAGATTTTCCTCTTCACATCTATTTCAAGGCCCTGAAAGCCTAAACTAGTCGAGGAACCCTACAAACATAAAGTCTAGTAGATTTTACGTTAAGTGTTAATTTTATGTGTTTGATTTAGGCAAAGGATATGAACATGCAACTGATGTTGTTTCAAACTCTTAAAAAAAATGAAACTTATAAGAATACTGGCAAGGAAGGATTTTCTTTCTTATTTTTCTTTTGACATGCTTTTAAGATGAGAAGAAAACACAACACTATGCTAATTTCTTTTTCTTTTTCAAATAACAATGCAAAGCAAATGCAAAGAAAGAAAGAGACCTAAACAACTATTTTTTTTTTTGTTATATTTTCTTCCAATCAAAGAAGAACTAACAAAATATGCTAAAATAGACTGATGAATACACGATTCATGGCCGCTGGATTTTTTTTTTTAAATGCAACTCATTTTTATTAAAAATTCAAGCTAAAAATTATCTAAAAAGGCTAGGAAACACATAGAGACAAGAGGATTTCTTTCTGTTTTTTTTTGTTTTTTCAAAGCAAAGACATGATAAAAAGAGAAAAGAACCCAATATTGACTTAGAACCTAGACCAACTGTGTAAATGCAGGTACTCAACAGAAACCAAAGGAGGATCTAAAACTTGAGAGTTCACTCTAAGCCTCTAAGGAAAGAAAAGAAAACCAAGAAACAAGTTGAAACCGAATCTTTAAACCAAGCTAAAACCACTAACAAAGACTCTGTAAAGACCAAGAAAGGCCTGAGAAACCCAAGGATTCTGGCAGGAAAGAGAAAGGAATCTCTTTAAAAAAAAAAAAACCTTTCAAGACACAGAGACGCGGGTTTTAGCACCAGCAGCCTGCATATGTACGTGGGTTGAGCCAAAGCAGAGCACATACACCTCTGATATTTTTCAAAAGAAAAAGACTAGGTAGACTGACTGAGCAGGGAAAGATGGTAGGCACCTTGTAGGTGACTAGAGACCCTTAAAAGACTCAGTGGACTTGATAAAAACTCAAAAGGAAATAGATAAGCCAATTAAAACCCAAAAAGCTCCCTCTAAAACCCTAGAGAGACTCCCCAACGGAGTCGCCAATTTTGCTAGCGGGGAAAATCCCCTACTACTATACCAGGGTCAAAGTATAGACATAACTATGATCTCACTTAAAATAAAATCTAATTCCTAAACTACCCCAAACACTCTAAATAGATGAACATAAAGAGATAACAATGTAGGTTAGAAGTAGTACCTTTAGTCCAACGTTCGATGTAGACCACCTCCGGCTTTGTATCTCCCAGGCTACAAGTATCCTCCCAAAGCTAACCTATAAAAACACTTAGGCAAACAACACTACAAATATTTTATCTCTACTCATCAAGATTAGGGTTAGATATAAACCATTATGCATAAATCAAATGAAAAACATAAAGACATCATTTGGGACAGGAAAAAGATTCTTTTATTCAAATCCAAAGATCAAAATTTACAACATTTGTAGGTCGATGTTCCGTGAACCTGGTCTGGCCTCCTCTTAGTGTTTCTCCAAGTGCACTATCCCAAATATTTCTCTCACAATTAGCTGATCACTTCAGGGGAAGGGAAGGGCTTGTGTAGGAGAAAAGGCTAGAGACGAAATACTGAGGCAAAAAACTCAAAAGGGGTTGTAAATACTTGGGCAAGGAGGTTAAGCGATTTGGGAAGAGTTTCACTATTCTAATGGTTGATGTGGAAATGGGACCCCAAGACCTCCTTTTATATGACAAAAATATAGTTATTCGGTTTGGGGATGGGCTACAACGAGTGAAATAGTTGGGAAACCCTCAATAGCCCGTAAACTCCATCGAATTCCTTGCAACCTTTTATTTTTTGCAACTTTTGGAGGTAAACGCGGGTTGTTTAGTATGCAACTAGCATATGTACGTGGGTTGGCTAGCATGCAACAAGCGTATGTACACGGGCAATAGTGCAACAAGATGCGTACATGCTCCAAAAATGGTTTTTAAAATAGATTTCCTCAGCAGTGATTTGGCAAATTATGCAAGTAGAAAGGCTAATGCGATGTATGCATCTAGGTAGATCATTTTAGGGTTATAACACTTTTCCTAATTTCTTATCCCATAATAAGTCTAAGGAGAGCAAGATGCCAGGGCCTAGAATTGCCTACAACTTAGTATCTTGTTTTCTTGAGGTAAATGCATAGGGGGACTTAAGTTACTACTTCTCCTATGAAATACTTTTGGACTTTTGTGCACTATCAAAATTGATTTGCAGCCTTAGAAGAAGTCGTCCAATTGAATCCATAAGCCCCATACGGCACTAGTTCTTGCCTCTCTCTTATTGAAGGATTGATTAAACACTCAAACTCCATTCCTTGAAGCTTTTGCTAACTTCTACTAACCCCAAACTAGACTAATTCATTAACTAACTTTCTGTTGTTGCAAATCACTGCTACAACCATACTAATTCATACTAATTTGTTGCATTCACCTACATAACTTGCACCTAGCTCACTCATAAATTGCTTGTGACAATTGCCAGTCAATCTACTAGATAAATGTTAAGTTTACATGGTGTTTCCTTGCAATTTTGAGCACTAGAATTTGTTGTTGTTACAAAATATCACTACAGCCATCTAATTGCACCAAATTCTCTAGACATTGCCAAATTTGCTTGCGACAATTAATTATCATTTAACCTAGTTAAAACTACCATTTCTTATATTTTTCAAGCAATTTCAAGCCATATTTTTTGTGGCTGTTACAAAATACTTATCGCTGTTGTAAATTGTTACATTGTTGCAACTTTATATCAGCTAGAATATTTTTTGAAGGTTCATGGTCTCAAGAAGCACTAACATCATATTTTGTACTTGAAAGCTACCATATTTTCTTTGTTGTCTTGTTCTGGGAAGGTACACTCCATTTTTACCATTGCTTCATCCCTTAAAGACCTTAAGAACCTTTTGAATTGAGTGACAAGTGAGAGGGGGGTTTTCTTGCATCATTGCCTTAGTCTTATCACCCCTTTAGGTCACTGGGGATGTCTCTCCTAGGGTAACTTTGATATACTCCTAAACAAAAAGGGGTTTCCTATTAAGGTGACAATGATAGGTCACCCCATGTTACGCCAATCTTGTATTCACTTGCCTTGGGCTTTGGGAAAGTACATATTGTGCGATAACAAACCCCACTTAGAAAAAGAGAAATCTGGAATGACATGTTGTAAAGGCATGGTAGAAAGACGTTCTTTGCCATCGAATCTTTTGCATTTATCACAAGATCTTGCAAATTTATATGAATCAAGGAATATCGTAGGCCAGTAATAACCATTTATTATGATCTTAAAAGTAGTAGCCTTAGAAGAAAAATGGCCACCGATGTGAATGACAGATGCTGATGATCCATGGATCTTGCGTAATAATCTTTATGTCTCCTCATCATTTACACATCGAAGTAGCAAACCATCAGCATACCTCCTAAACAAAAAGTCTCCTAAAATGATGTACATGGAAGCTTCAAGGCAGAGTCTCCTTCTCTGGTGAGGATCTAACCATCTGGACACCTTTGATACTGCAAATAATACACCAGATTTGTATACCAAGGATGCTTGGATAGAGAGAGATTCTGATTTTCAATATAAAACAATGTTGAAAGAGGATTATTTTGGTCATCAAGTTCTTCACTTGGTTCAGGGTGAGGAGCCAAGTGAAGGGCTAAGTTTCGTCCCTTGATTGTCATCGAAGTCATAATCATCAATTCATGCTCCTGAATTTTGGCAAGCCAATGTGCAAGTTTTCCTGAAAGATAAGTTTGTGAAAGCAGAAACTTGACAACAAGCAAAGGGACATTTACCTGCGTATGTTTGCCCAAAATAAAATGGGAAATTTTTTTCTATAGCCTTGACAAGAGAAAAAACATGTTTCTCAATATAAGTGTATTTGATTTCATAATATGATATAATTTGACTCTTGTAAGCTACGGGTTTTTCATTGTTTTGGTCATCACATTGAAATAGGATAGTAGAAATCGCTTCCTCGGTGGCACTAGTATATATGATAAAGTCTTTCTCGAAATCTGGTTTCGCCAGAACTGGTGCGAACTGATTGCTTTCCTAATCCTAAGGAAGCATTCTTGACATCATCTATCCAAGAAAAAGAACAATCTTTCTTCAGAAGATTATGGATTGGTTTAACCATGACAACAAAATCAGGAACAAATCTACTGACAAAATTAATAATGCCCACGAAAGCTTGAACTTATTTCTTGGAGATGGGGGCAAGGAGATTTAGAATGGAAGTAATCCTATTGGGATATATACTTATTTCCTGAATCATAAACAATGTGACCGAGGAGCCTTCCCTTCGTGACACCGAAAATAGATTTGGAAGGATTTAAAGAAATTCCAATTTTTCTGCAGCGCATGAGAACTTTTCTAAGATGACCAAAATGATACAACCGATTTTTAGAATAAACAGTCAAATCATCAAGATAAACTTAGATAATCTTTCCGATTAGATCGTCAAAATCTATCTGCATTTCTCTTTAAAAGGTGGCACCTGCATTAGATAAGATAAAAGGCATGCATTCATAAGAAAATGTGCCCCAACATGTGGTAAATGTGGTTTTGTACCTATCAATCCTTTTTACCTTAATTTGATTATACCCAAAGAAACCGTCAAGTAAGGACATCATTTGAGACCCTGCAACCTGTTGTATAATCATTTCCATATTGGGAAGCAAAAAATGGTCTATGACACTTTCTCTATTCAATGCACGAAAATCGACAGATAATTTGATATGGCTGGTAGTTTTTCAAATAGGGACCAGATTTGAAACCCAGTCAGAATACTTAACTGGAAATATTATATTAGCTTTCAACAATTTTTCCAATTCTTTTCTAATAGTGGCTTTGAGCGGAGGGTTAATAGGTCTTTTTCTTTGCCTAATTGGTTTTACCCCTTCCTTGATAGGAATGACATTTTGTATGAGAGCAGGATCAAAACCACGAAGATCCTCGTATGACTAGGCAAAAACATCTTGAAATTCATGGAGTAATTCTGCGAATTTCGCTTTCTCTTCATCAAAAAATTGGGCACCTAATTTAATGATATTTGGAGATTCAAATGTCCCAATATTCAAAGAAATGGTGTCACCAACTCTCCTTTTTGAATTGTCCTCCTTATGTGTTTCTTTGTTGCCTACATCACTTGATGAAAATAAATTTTCGAGAGGAGTCAAGCCTTTAGGAAATTTGTCATCTTCAACCGAGATAATTTCTTTGGGCTTAAAGAATTCATTTTGTATGAAAGATAAAATGCCTTCATCACTCGAGAAAACCTACCATGATTCTACGTTATCAGGGATGTGAGGATGCTATAAAGATTGGAACGTACAATCAGGTCTTTGAGGTAAAAGATGTTGGGTAGGAGATGCTACAAAAACAACTAACCTATCAGCCATTGAAATAAGTTCCCTCTTAACATGAGTGATGTGAAATGATAACATATTTGAAATGAACATTTAAACAACTTAAGTATAATGTTTAAGTAACTTATTTCTTGGTGAATAAATCTTACGTACAAGATTCACAACAAGTTCAGAATCACCAAAAACTATAAGGTGGGCACAACCAAGGTTATATGGATTTTCGATGTCTAACAACAAGGCCTCAAACTTGGTGAGATTGTTTGTGCAAGCAAATTCCAACATATAAGAGAAATTGTGGATTTTACCTTCATTTGAACATGAACCATCGAAATGCATGTGCCACATGCCATCATCAAAATCAGCTGGTTCAAGTATAGTGTCACCTTCATCAACAAATATATAATACACTCCCAAATATTCTTTGAGATAATTTACATTAGGTTGGGGAATGCTCTCTATATACGGTGAAATTCTTCCTTCCCTAAGGATTATAATTTTCTTTCCGTTTCGAGGGACGGACAAATGTGTACCATCAAGTGAAAGGTATCCACCAGTTAAGCTTGCCAATATCTTCCTAAAATAATTGAATTGTTACTCACTGGCATATCAATCACTTGGATGTTAAAGGTTGTTCTTATCTCGGGATGTGCACACAAAACTAAGGTTACATCCTTGATTTCACATATAGTTGATTGCTGCAAACTGTTATAGGAGAGCATGCTTCTAGAATTTTTGTTAGTGCAAGATAAGCCGAGCTCTTCCATGATAATTTTAGACATCTCACTTGGACTGGACCCACCATCAATTAGACAACAATGAGCTATTTTATACATGATTTTTACTGATATATAGAATTTTTTTTTTTTTTTTACAGGGTTCCTAAAGTTATTTACAATTATCTTATTTATAGTTGAGTCCTCTTCCTTTGATTCTTCAAATAGATTGGCTATGGTTGAAATATTACCTTCCATAAAGTCTTTAAGATGCTTCTATTGTTCTGGGATGATAACCATGTCCAAAAGAGTAGCATCAACTTTGATATTAGCCAATTTGTTAAGGATATTGTATTTATAAGAGGGAAGAGGAGAAGATACTCCTTGATTATTCGAAGTTCTAACAATTTGTGTATCAACACTTTGAGAAGATGAGCTTGGGGTGGAAGAAGTGCGGGGAAGTTCATATTTTCCCTTGGCATTGTAAGATTTATTCTTGGTATTGATTACCATAACATCCTCTGGTTCAACCCAATCTAAAACAACGATCGTGGTATGGAGATTTTTGCCAAAGATCTTATCTATAACATTTCTCTTAACTTTGCAAGTACTCTCATCATGATTTTATTCACAGAAGTTACACCAATTGCGAGCCATTATGGCCTTTGGTTGAAATGTATTTTCATTAGTATTTATAAAAGGAGATAAGGAAGAAGAAGAAGCCCTAGGGAGAAGAGGATGAGGAATTTCATTTTTGTTCGTAGGCTATCATCCTATTATTCGTATCTTGCATGAGTTGTAGAAGGGAAGACATGTATGTTTGCTTGACCAAGTATCCCTTAGGGAGACCCGTTCTTTCGAGTTGCTCTTCATATTCTAGGAAATCCTAAAGTGTGGAACCAAGATTGTCAATAACCTTCTCTTCAAGTCTATGACGATACAGGGAAGGTAATGCATTATAATAATGCATGAAAGTAACCTGATTTTGAGGAGGGATTAGTGTAGGGATTTGATTATATAGTTTAGTGAAACGAAGGTTAAAATATCTAATGGTTTCACCATCCTTATAGGAAATATTGTTGTATTCCCTTAATTGATCGGCTAGACTCTTGGGTTGTCCATAACTGGACTTGAACCAATAAACCAATTCTTCCCAAGTTGACAGGATTTTGGGAGGGAGGTCAAAAAATTTTGCTGCAACTTTCCCTTTGAGAGAATTGACAAATAAACGCATGCACGTGCCGTTATCGTTATCCCCTATGTTATGAAAAGCATTAGAAAATGCTACCAGGTGTTCATTTGTAGTAACGTTACCATTTACCGAGAACCTAGGTAAATTTTCCTTGAATTTTGGTAATGGGTGGGTGGCTGGTGCGAGATTCAAGGGAGAAGATATGCCCCATGGGGTGGTTGTAGCATCTTCCTCAAATTGGAAAAGTCCATATTTCTTTATGACCTTAGTAGTATTGGTAGTGGATTGAATAGGGACTTAATGACTATAGATACTACCAATCACCGATGAAGTAGAAGGTTGCGAGGAGGAGGAACCTCCAGTGTCACTACCACTACCCGTGGATGTCATGGTGAAAGTGATAGGTATGGATGATGGAGATGAACTAGTAGAATTAGATAAGGTTCTCTTAAGAGCACCTTGTTGTGTTGATAAGACAATTTTCCTCCTTCCTAATTTAGAAATAGGGGTTGTTTCAGGGGACAACCCTCTTCTCCTTTGAGAAATGCAAGGATTAAAGGACATGAAATACAAGACTGAAGAGGTAGGGAAAGGAAGGTTACTCTTGATTTCTGGGCTGCCTTTGCCTGGCTTCCCAACGTTCATGTATGTTTATGTCCCTTTCAATTACTTCCGAAGAGCGCTCAAGTTTAGCATGAGTAGTAGTAGTTTCTAAAATAATGTTGAATAAAGTCAATGTAATGTTGGTTTGGTCATCAAGACCATTTCCAATATTGGGTTCTCTCGTAATAGGTATTGTCATGGAAAAAATCAGTCAAAGAGTAATCAGACAAAACAAAAAATGAAATATAATCATGATGCAAACAACCATAGAGATATGGAATATCTCCCCGGTATGGTTGCCAAACAAATGTTGAGGAAAAGGTACGAGGAACCTTACTCAAGCATTTTAAGATCTTGCTGGGCTAAGGCAAGATAGTTGGGAATGTTACCCAGGGTTTATAGCCTTAAAAAAAAAACAATCACTTAATCCACATGTATTAAGTACGAGGGACCAATGCTGGTTTTATATATTATATGTAACTATGCAAAAAAAAAGAAAAATAAGAAATAAATCACATAAGTGTGTACATGGATAAGAGACAAGGAAAAACAAAAAATCTGAACCACATCATCAAGATACACATGTGAGACTGAAATAAAAAAGATGTTTTTTATATTAATTTCATTATGAGATACAAAGCTAAATTCTTATTTACAAACCCCTACAAGGGTAGGTAGCAAAGTTAGATTTAGAATCCTCTGATGGGAACCATACAAAAAGACTCTCACAACAAAATAAAATTAAAGCTAAACATCTGGATCATCTTGCCACAAAATGTTGTCACTTGACTCGGTAAAATATTCTTTATCAGTCATGAAATTTAATCCATAAAAACAAACAATAACACACATAACGCGAAAGATAAATCATACACCTTTAAATACAAGCTACTGGAAAATATGATTTAGTTTTGAATCATATTGCCTTCAATAAGACCCTGCTGTCATCAAGATGGTTAAGCCTTCTAGTAAACTTAGAATGAATGAAGAATGGAAGTATCTCACAAGTATAGAGAAAACCTTATAGCATAATCTCTCCTTCTATCTCTCTTCCTCTTTGTCTCTTCATTTGATTGAGATTTTATTCTTTGTCAATAAGTTATGGTAGTTCAACTACCTTCCTTTTGTTAAGCTTAATTAACTTAGCTAATTTGTTGAGACAAATAAATAATAATATATAAATAAGGGTCTATTTAAATAATAACTAAATAGGTGGGACCCCTTGTCACTCCATTTTCATTTTTTAAATGACTGTCAAAACTTGAAACATAATACCCCAAAAAATTAACTCAAGTATTCGCCTTGTAACTCCCATCCTCATAAACAATCAAAATATTTTAAGATCAAAATAAAACATGACTATAGCCAAAAATAGAGTCATACTCATGTTGTACCAAAACATCCTGTCTAAATATGTCCTTGCTGTTCGAAACATTTTTATTACGTCAATAAGATTTGTCTTCAAAAGAAAATCATTAAAAAAAACACTAAAAACCATATTTGTTGTGTGAGGCATTTTGCCTCTTTTCACTACTGCCCTCTTTTGATCTCATTTCCGACTTTTCCTGTGCAACAACCTCCAACTTATTAGGACCTTGTGGGTGGATCTCACTGATGATATGAGAGAAACTATCTTTGAGGTGAAGATGGGAAGACACAAATTCAGAGGAATCTTTGGAGGACTTGGAGGGATTGACCACTCCTTTTCCCTTATCTAGCTCTAGCTTGGGAACATCAGTTTTTAGCCTTTTGCTTGCATGAGAGCACTGTACTAGCAAGGCAACATGATCAAATTGGGCATTTGGGTTGATTGGAAGTGGATGAGGGGGTAATGGCAACGAAACAATAGGCCAACCATGGTGATGAGCTATAGGTTGATGAAAAATTTCTTGCCAGCCATCATTGGTAGGTGGTTCTGGCTGCATAGACACATGAGGGGGGACATGGATACCAGAGAAATTTTGATGTGGTTGGAAAGGAGGCCTCTCAGGTATAGGTTGCATAATTCCTTGGCCAATTAGATTAGAAAACCCATCTTGGAAAAGTTGATTTAGTTCCTGCGGATCAGTGTCAAAATGTATAAAAAATCGTGGCCTTCTATGGCCTCTTTGCCAATTATTTCCTCTGCCTCTATTTGCACCTCTGCCATTGCTGCCTCTGCTAAAGAAAGTCATCCTGAAGCAATATTCCAATCATGTTATGGAAAACTCTTAAAAATTCATGCATCAATACTCTACCTAAATAAAATCAAAAGGTTGGCTCTATCATTCACAATAGAAGCACATGCAATGCATCCATCCATCATATTTTTAAATTCAATAATCAATTGCCATGTGAAGAGGGAGTGATAGGGATATTGGGAAGATGGGGGGCTTTGTAATGAGTGGAAAATGGTAGCATGGACGAGAACCAACCAATGAATATTGTTCAAGCAAATGCAGAGGAAAACAATATCTCCGTATCTAAACTTCTAGCACCAGTCTTCATCTAGTCCCTTTCTTTTCCTTTTAATCCTTTTTTTTAAATGAAATACATAATAACATAACATGGGATAATTTTATGTATTTGGGAAGGTGGTGGGCATATAATGAGCGGAAAGTGAGATAATGAATGAGAATGAGATGATTACTATTCTATTACATGAAATAACATTTATTGAAAAATCGACATTGCCATCATTTTCCAAAAACCTTTCTCTGTTAACAATTCAAATTCAAGACACGTAAATTTTTATAGTGCTCAATATAAAACCCAAGGAAAATTCTAGGACTGTCAAACTTTACAATTTTCACTTCCCTTTTCTCTTTTTTTTTTTTATATAGATGTCCATTTAAACTAGCAAAACATTTTGTAGGAGACTGTTTACAAAGTCATTTGAAACCAGATTACCTCAAGCCAGCATGGGAGGCTGAGAAAAAAATCATAAATCCATTGACCTTTCATTATATAAAATTTATATCACAACCCCAATAATTGTTGCATAAATGGATTGGGTTCAAAACCTCAATGCGAAATTGGCGGTCATAATTTTTTTCAAAACCATTAACTTCAAAATCGACCAAACCCTCATAGATACATAACAAACGAGCCAATACTTCATGGATATAACCAATATTTCCTAATGTCGGGTCAACACCATAACAAATATCAAAACCCGAGTTCAAATTTACTAACTGCCCATATATCATAAAAAATCTGTCTCCTCGGTAGGCACATGGGAGAAATATTTTGAAATGGGTGTTGCAAAGCAAAAAAAACAAAACAAAAAACATTTCTTCCCAAAACAAACCTTTCTGCAGACCTCCCAAAGTGGCCGCAAGGAAAATACACAGGTCTCAAATATTTTCAAATAGTGAAATGATAATACAAACGACCAGAAATCTTCCAAGGACTAGGTAGAGGGCGTGGAATTACACAGTAATCACAAAAAACAACTGTTCTTTTTATTCACAGAGAAAACCATTCAAAATTTAATCACAAGAAATGAGTGAAACTGAATGTATTCGCCATAATCATTTGCCAATAGTCACACCATAATAATCGTCATTCATTCTGGGTGCAACACAAACACATACTTCAAACATAATGGAATGCCAAACAAATTTCCCAGCTTGAAACATTTAAATTCCAACAAGAAGAAACCCAATTTAAATGTAATTTGCATAGCCAGAATGCCCACATACATCCACTGTAATATTCGGAAAGTAAACACACTTTGCATGCAAACTCGAAAAGATAACATAATGATTTTATTTGGAGCAGAGTTACAGTTCATGAATGGAGAGATTAGAGACAACATATCTACAAGGGGAATGCCAGAAAGCTAAAGAGCACCACTATTCTTCTAAAGGATGAGAAAAATAGAGGCAATCCTAACCAGAGCAACCAAAACAAGCGCGAGTATAGTGAAGGTGGTGACTTCGAGGTAGGGTAAGAACGACGTGCAGTAAATGCACGTCGTTTCCCCTCTTTTCACATTAATTTCCATCAACCACAACCAAGTATGGAGAGCACCCAAACTTCCAAAACATTTTCCATAAAACACATAGTCAACCATGTATATCGAATTCTCCACCAAACTTAACATTTCGAATTAAAAATCGAATCTCCCCCCCTACATAGATCTCATAAGTATTATATGCCTGTTCAACACTTAGCACCAAAACATGTCCCACATTTCTTACTAACGAAGGATTTCCATTCCATAAAACATATCAATTGTCCACAATATATAACAAGTATACCATAAGTCCAATACATCACAAGTCGCGATGTGGCATGGTCTTGGAGTTTTAATAATATGTCAACGTCTAGGTGTAGCAAAATAAACCAAAATGCTTATTAAAACAAATATTTTCTCCTTTAAAAAAAATAAAAATCAAATTGTCAGGACACTCAACATCCATCAATTGCACATGGAAACATGCTAGAATTTCTTTGTTTATTTTCAACTATAGAATCTTTCTCGTAAGGTAATCATTAGCACAAATAAGAGAAGCGGTTTCCATCATTGTTTCCTAAAAAGGGGTACCACCTATTTAGTATTATCTTAAATGTATATAAGTAATAATTCTTTGCAACTCATTTGTAGACATGGATTTCATGTTGTGCTTTTGGGCGTCAACAATGGTCATCATCGACGATCTCAAAACAGGGTTTGGAAAATCCCAAGAAGGTAACCTTCGATGAAATAACATCGACCATCGATTCTGCCGATTCAATGGATCATCCTCCACCATTTATCTCTCGTGATCAATGATCACGACCCGTTCGTCATCTTTACACTACCTTTTTGTTCTCAATGGATCAACAACCACATGTCCTTTCGAGAGTTGTTGATCTAACTCACTCTGGGTATATCTTTATTGTCTATCTTTTGAATATTTTTCTCATCGGAACTAAACATCACTAAGGTTTTGATCCAACAAATCAAACTCTCGACAATTGACAACCCTCGACAATATAGCTCCAATAGTCTAGGAAATCTTCGACGTTGATCTAGAATGATCAAGGGTCACAATGTCTTCAAGTTCTAACACTTGAAACAATCCATAGTGTTGTACCTTTATCCATTGATCTTATATAATCAACGACCATAATCAAATCTCTCTCCTCTGCATCTCTGAAACCTCTGCGAAGTTTACAAGCCCTTCATCTCTCTTTGGTTTCGTCCTCTGTAGTCTAAGTGTTATGGATCTCGATCTTGGCCCACAAAATTCCTCTCATATTCAATATACAACTCTAACTCAGATCCGACCACGTCTCTTTGGTCCCAAATTCACCTTTATCTGCAAAAATATCGATTCATGGAAACACACACAGTTCTGATTTCCTCACTCAGGAATATTAACAATCACATTCAATTATAGAGAATTATACACACATTAGCAGGAGAATACACACAATCACAATGATTTCATTATCTCAACCACTGTACACAATTACAAAAGTATATCTTTGCCCGATTCTACATGTAGTCTCTTCTTTGACCTCTCTCTCACTCCTTGGCCCGATTCTACAACAATCGACCACACTCTCCTTCATCCTGATTCTTCATTCATTTGGCCACCCTCTTACATGCCTGAAGGCTTACAATTTATGCACAGAAGATACACTTCAAACTCAACAAAACAAATTCCTAAGATTTTGAAACGAACTATAATAATAACACTTTCTCTCTTTACAATTGATGAGGATCAATTTGATCGAATCCTCCATACTTAGGAAAATGCACCTAACTCAACTAATTTTCTCAATTAAGTCATTTACATAACAAATTAGGGAAAAAAACCCCATCCTTCTAGAATACAATTACAAACTTAGGGAAAAATACAATAATTCAATTAAGGGAAGCCACTCCCTTTAGTAAACTTTAATACCCGCTTAGGCCTCCTCAAAGTGATCGATTTCTGATGGGAAATTCTCCTACATCAGACTCCCAAGGCTAAAATTTTCATGATCTCCTGATCATGAGTCTTCATTTGTTGAAGTCCCCTTGGATCCCAAATATTATGTTGTTGTTCACTTGCCTTGCTGCTTTGCTATTGTATTGTTGCTACTTGCACCCTTCCAAGATCCCATACCTTACTTTGTTGTTGCACAAACTCCTTGCTTTCTTTAAGAACCTATACTTGCATGTTGCTCTTCTTCTTCTCCCTCTGGTATTTCCATTTGGAAATATTCATTAAATTCTTCCATAACTCATCAAATTCAACGTCCAGTCTTGTCCTTTGCTAGTACACATCCTTATTGCAATTCGACTACTACAAATTTTCATAGAAATTTTGTACAACCGTTGCCACCTCTTTGTCTCCATTCTTCTTTATGTATTCAACTTCCTTAAAACACTGCTCACTAAATTAAAAATTATGGAACCAATATTGGATATCTTTAAACTGCATGCTCAGTCTACATGATTGCTCAAGCAAACTTTGTTCTTGGATTTTATTAAAATCACAAATTTGCAGTAAACACTTTATTCCTTTTTGTAAGGAACTCTCCATGATCACGCACCAATAATCTTCAACACCGTCATTATATTTCACTACCATTTCTTCTTTAGCAAGTTCCATGCTTGCATCATTGTAGTCTTGTATATCCCATTCCAATATTTCATGTATTTCACCATCAACTGAAGTATCTCCAAGCCAACTCATTGTTCTCTTCACATCTTCATCCTCCCTTTCAGAGCTTTTGTGAGTCAATGTTGTCTCTTCTTCTGATGAATGGGATTTATGGATATGTTTCTCCTCTATTCCGTTATGATGCAATTCTTCATCTTCCTCATCCTTTAGGACATATTCTGGTGGTTGTCTTTCTTCATAACCTACATAACTTGTACACACACAATTTATAAGTTTTATAAACATGAGACTCTTGAGTCTCTTTAGATGCCTCTAGAATCCTCTCCTTATGCTAGAATGAACTTTACAAGTTCTCCATGAGGTCTGCACTCTGAACCTCATCCTCCTCTCCAAGCATTATTCCATTTTATAGCTCACAAAAGTGAATTGCTAGTCCTACTCCCAAGGACTTGCTATACTCAACTTCTCCAAGTTCTTCCTATTTGATCCAAGCACCAAATCTATGATTAAATATTTGTCTTAGCTTCCTTACATACTTATGTAAAATAGGCCATTTGACCTTCACATTCCAACCTTGTATCTGGTTTTCCTCACTTTCCTGTAGCATCTCCATAATCATATTGAGTCTTTCCTTTAAATTAACAAACTCTTTGTCAATTTCCTCTTGACTCATCTGCTTTCTGCCAATTGCTCTGGAATTCTCTTTCCTTTGGTTGTGGATTTATTTTGAACCTCTGGCATGACAATCAATAGTCATCTCCATCTCTTCCCTCTATGAGCTTCTCCTTTCCCATAGTGAGTTGCATCAAGCTTCTTTTCTATAACAAGTCTCTACACCTTGCTACTCAATACCTCATCAAGATTTCTCTCATGAGCTTGAACTTTTGGTATCCTTCTGGTTCTATCTCCTAGAACCTTCTGAGCATCCTCTGCTCCTCAACTTTAAAAGTTGCAAGCATCTGCACTCCACTCACTTCCTCCTAAGAACTGCAATGGTCCTCTTCTCTTCAAGAAATTATCACAACTTCTTCTTGTTGTGAGGGTCCTTCCACTATAAGCTTCTTCACTTGAGAGCTTCACTTGCTTCCTCTTCCTCTATTACAACTTACTAGTTGTAAGGGATGCTATAAATTCCCTTTCTCCTCCTGCTGATACTTGCAAATGTAAATGTGTTTTTACCATAGTTAATCATTAAAACATCAGACCAATACCTGCAAGGTTTGCTCTCATATCTTGTCCTCCAAACATTTCTTCTGCTTCTTGGTTGGAATGGCCTCAATTTTGCAGTAATTCACCAAGGTAATTCTATATTGAATTCCTTTTTTTTCCTGTTTGCAAAATCTACTTCTCCAGAAACATATCCCTTGTCAGTGTCATAGTTCTACTCAACACTCTCCTTGTTGGAACTGTCCTCTGCCTACAAATTTCTTGTTGCATAATTTCACTATTTTTCAGTTTGATTCAAAGAACAAAACTAACTCTACAATTCCCATCTCAAAGAGCATACTCGTTCTGTATCTCTTACAAAAATCCAAAGAGCGTTACTGTGCTCTAATACCACTTGATGGCGACGTCCCGGTCAAATTCCCACAAGTATGTAGAGTTTTGAATAACTCTGCTTGTGCTCCAGCACCGAAGTGCTCTCAAGTTCTCCACGCGGTTCAAAATCCCCTTTTTTCAGAGAGCCTCGAACTCTCTATTTATTCGCCCATTAAACACATAGAGGTGCTTAACTTTATCACTCACAAAGATGGCACTAAAATACCCTTTGTAAACCAAAATCTTGTTCGGGTGGGTGTAAAGCCCCTTTTTCTACACGCAACCATGGGTTGGAAACCGAGGGCTAAAACTCAAGCACTAACGACCTTCAAAACCTAGCTACTAAAAATCTAGTGAAACCATTCATATGACCTTGGATATGATTAAGGGCTAGACAACGTCGTCAAACCTTTCTTTATCTCATGCCATAAAACCTCTCCGACTGTTTCGACCCCAATATACTGGCACCAACTCTCCATATGACCACCAACTAGAACCAAGTGATAAAACATGATCTCCACACCATCTCTAATCATTTAAGCGCTTATTCTTTGAATTCTAATTTTCCATGCGACCACGTTCCAGAACCAGGTGCTAAGCATCTTCGTTGGCCTTGGAGTATCGATGCACTCCTGGGTTTAACGGTCCCGATGATATTTTGGGCTCCGACAAAACTGGACCCACTCTGAACTTCCGCTCTAATAGAATGTTGCTACATGCCCTCCTTATGAACCACTAATCTGGTTTACTCTGAATAGATCCTCACTATTTATCTTATCAGGGTTGATCTTCACCATTGATCAAGGTCAATCTTGCCACCACTTCCTTTGATGCATACACCGTCGATATTCTTACCTGATCAAATCCTCATTGTTCATATGTTGAAGCTTGACTTTGCTTCGTCATCGGTGATATCATGGTCATAGTCAGTGATCCAAAAATAAGGTTTGGGAAGTCCCGATAAGGTAATCTCCGATGATATAATTTCGATCATATATTATGTCGATTCAATGGATCATCCTCCACCATTGATCTCTCATGATCAATGATCACGATCCGTTCGTCGTCTTTCCACTCCCTTTTTGGTCTCAATGGATCAACGACCACATGTCCTTTCGAGAGCCGTTGATCTAACTCACTATGGGTAGATCTCTACCATATATCGCTTGAAGGTTGTCATCATCAGAACTAAATAACTCTGTGGTTTTGATCCAAAAAATCAAACTCCCGATGATTGACAACCTCCGATGATATAGCTCCAATAGTCTAGGGAATCTCCGTTGTTGATCTAGAATGATCAAGGGTCACGATTTATTCAAGTTCTAAGACTTGAAACAATCCAAAGTGTTGTACCTTCAACCATTGATCTTAAATAATCAACGACCATAATTAAGTCTCTCTCCTTTGCATCTCTTAAACCTCTGCAAAGTTTACAAGCCCTTCAACTTTCTTTGTTTTCGTCCTCTGCAGTCTAAGTTTCTTGGATCTCAATCTCGGCCCACAAAATTCCTCTCCTTTTCGATCTAGAGTGTGAACTTAGATGCGGCTACAACTCTATGCTCCAGAATTCACCTTTATCTACACAAAAACTCATTCATGGAAATACACACATAGTTCCGATTTCCTCACTTGGTATTATTAACAATCACATTCAGTTACAAAGAATTATACACACATTAGTAGGGGAATACACACAATCACAATGCTTTCATTAACTCAACCATTGTACACAATTACATAAGTATATCTATGCTCGATTCTACAATCAGGCTCTTCTTTGACCTCTCTCCACTCCTTGGATTGATTCTACGTCAATCGACAACACTCTCCTTTGTCCCAATTCTTCATTCATTTGGCCACCCTCTTACATGCCCAAAGGCTTACAATATATGCAGGGAAGATACACTTCCAACTCAACAAAACAAATTCCTAAGATTTTGCAACTAACTACAATAATAACACTTTCGCTCTTTACAATTGATGAGGAGCAATTTGATCAAATCCTCCATACTTAGGAAAATCCACCTAACTTAACTAATTTGCTCAATTAAGTCATTTACATAACAAATTAGGGAAAACAACCCTATCCTTCTAGATTAGAGTTACAAACTTAGGGGAAAATATAATAATTCAATTAAGGGAACCCACTCTCTTTAGTAAACTCTAAGACCCCTTAGGCCTCCTCAAAGTGATCGATTTTTATGGGAAATGCTCCTGCATCACATGATGACAGACCAGGAGTGAGAATAGTCCAAGAGGGAGAGCTAGAGAATAAAAATGAAATCAAGGGGAGCCAACAAAGACATGAGACCAGTGGAAGGGTGCAGAGGGTCAGGGTACAAAGAAGTAGGAGAATGAAGGCTCAACCAAGGATGGGAGGGGGGGGGGGATTAAAACCATAGGAGCACACATAGACATGCCAGATCCAATGAGCTTCCATGATGAGTTTGATTAATGCCATGACTGGCAATGAATTCCTCTAGAATATGAAAAATCCATGGGAGGTCAAGGAAAATTAACATTGTGCGAGGGGAGTATGTCGAAGAGTAGAGATCCACATGAAAAGAAGTTGACATGCTTAAGAATTATGAGGGAGTGTGTCCGTTGTTCCAGAGAGGATGAAGGGGAGAACAAGAGTTCAACCTCCTTGCGACGCGAACCCCCACTTGTTCGCATCCTTGTCACCTGATCCGGGTATGGGAGGAATGATTGTTATCCTCCCCACCTAGGTTCAATTATAGTAAGTGACATGTTCAACTCTTAACGAGTATAGTATTGTACTCAAGCCTTGTTGTTGATCGACCTTGTGCCTTGACGATTCTAGAGTTTACCTTAGGTACCATCCTCGAAATGAGGAATACTCAAAATTTTCCTGAACTTTATATCTTGAAATAAATAATCAAATAATTAAATCATTATATATATATATATATATATATATATATATATATATATATATATATATATATATATATATATATATATATATATATAATTAAATCATTAAATTATTATTTTTTAATTAATCTCGTTACAAATATCATAAATGAAAATTCCATAAAACAACATACAAATTTGTTATATACCCTACAAAATTTTGAATTGTAAGCAAAACATCATCCTAGAGCCTCAAAATGGAAATCCATACACAATTATAAACAACGAGTAATATGTTCCAAAATATTTATCTTCATCACTTCAACATAGCCAAAGTTATGTGTAAAGGTCGACATCAAATGCCTTTAGTGCATTGCCTTCGATGCTTAAAAAATTAGACTTCTTTGTTTTATTTTGCGACTTGTTGATATGGCCGCTAAAGTCTTGGAACCACCAATTGTGCGACTTTATTCCTAACTAATTGACCTAATATTGAACGTCTTTTTTTAATAAAAAATATCTTTTATCGATATTTATTGATTTTTTCAAAATTTATTTTTTTATGAAATGGAGTAAGTTAATCTTGGAGCAATTTTTTTTTTTCTATCGAAATTTACCGATTCAATAAGTTAAAGATTTTATCAATTCAAAACTTTGATCAATTTTCAAGCATCCAGTCGATTTAAAATTGGGCAAAATCCCTAGGGTCAAAGTTATGCCATACATGAAACTTGAATCATGTGAAAATCTAACCATGATTGATAAATTGTCTAAATTCAACTTCATTTTTTGCTTAAAAATGGGATCCCTTTGCTACAAAATTAAGTTACTTTGTAAGAAAAGGATGAAGATACAAATCGTTGATACATTTGTGATAGTTGTTTGTATTGTAAATGTTGAAAGGTAGCAATATTATCTATGTACTATATAACATGATCATATTGATATTCTATATTGATAATATTGATGGGTCACAATAATATTGATATTCTACCTTGATAACAATGATACGAGTTTTTTTTAGAGAGTGAGTTAAAAAGTGGTCACTCAATTTTTTTTGGTAATTGTATTTTTTTAATTTATTTATTATGTATTTAAAAAAAATCTTACGAAGAGGTAAAGTTATGTTTTTGACCACATTTTTTTTTAATATTCTATTGATTTGGGTCTTCTTAAAATGGCCTAAAACATTTAAGGGAAAAGCTACATTGTCAAAGTTCCCATTAATTAAATGGAAATATAAGTTCCGACAAAATTTTTGTTGAATTTTAGGAAGATTTTTGAAGGAAAAAAGGTTGAGTTTGTCCACTTTTTAACTTATTATGTTGTTTAGCATTATCATTGCCATATAGTAATAATTAATATAAACATTGTTTTCTTTTGAGCTAGAAAAATTTATCATAACTCAGCAGACAATCGACAATGAGGACAACCATCATTGGTTGATATCCACGAATGCGGGCTGACTCATCATCAACATTCGAGGAAAACCATGTCACCTGAAATGACCTATTGGTGGTTCATAAGAGGGTAGACTTCCATTCCTACAAGTTGCCTCTAGGTTTTGGGTCATTAACCTATTTCCTTACATCTAAGGAAGACGATCTCTTAACCAATCAAAAACAATTTTTATTCTTATTCTAAGATTAAATGACAGTTTTAGCCTAAATAATATCGGCCAAAAAACCATTTTCCCTTATGGTCATCATCGAGGCTACCTTTAGGTCATTTTATTACATGAAAATAAATATTTATATAATGAAATCATATCACTTCAATATTAATTTTAGAAAACTTAAATATACAAATAATCTATTTTTAAAGCCTCACTATATTTATATTAAAAAATTATATTTATAATGAAAATGAGTCATTTGCATGATTTACATGCGTAATTAAAATTTGAAAGATCATTATAAGTTAAATATTAAACGTTTAAAAATTATATTTATAATGAAAATGAGTCATTTGCAATACATGTGTCATAAAAATTTGAAATATTGTTATAAGTTAAATATTAGTTGTTCATGGTTGTGTAGTAGACCTATGATCCACGCTAAAGTTTTGATAGGGTCTAAAAAACCAAAAATATTTTTTGTGGAAAGATGCGAAATTAGATATAGATTTCAAATAATTTCAATCTTTTTGTGATTATAATTCTTTAAAGAAATTTGATAACAATATTGAACAAAAATCTTTTTTTTTGTGGAAAGATGCGAAATTAGATATAGATTTCAAATAATTTCAATCTTTTTGTGATTATAATTTTTTAAAGAAATTTGATAACAATATTGATGTGATCACGACTCATGAGTCAAGTGATTTTCTAATCATTCTATCTACAAAAAAATTCCTTTGATTAGCAGAAGAAAAATTAATCAAAATCTAAGTCATGAAACAAACCTTTTATTCTTTTATTCATAGGGCTTCCATCAAAATCTTCAAGTCATGAAACAAACCTTATTCACATGGTTTCAAGCCATAAATCAAAATGAATTTGAGTGACTAAATTCCTTTCAGTTTTGAATTATAGGTTGGTTGGATTAACATAAAAAAGAAAGAGAGAAAGGAGGTTGGAAAAATGGGCATAAATGGAAGGGAGAAAAGAGGTTGAAAAAATGAGCATAAATGGAAGAGTATGATTTTGTCTAGAGTTATAGACATTTATTCTAAAATCTAAAAAAATTAGTTAAATTAGAAAGTTTGATGAATAAATTGAAAACTACTAATTTAAATATATATAGTTTGCAAAATGTATTTATGTATTAAAAGAAACTTAATGATTGTAATTATTTTGAAATAATTTTTTTTAACTTTTTATTTATTTAAAAATTTGATATAATTTGTAATGTGTATTTATATATCATTCATAAAGAAATTTAATGATTTTAATTATTTTTTTCTTTTATTTATAACAAAATTCAAAACATTCATTATTAGCTTTATGAATGATAACTCAATTTACATGTAGATGATTATTTGGATTCTATCTCCTATATGTTGGCTCCTCTATGCCTAGAGGCACCTTTTTTTTTTTTTACTAGTATCAACATTATCTAGGCTACGTCTTTTTAATATTTCTTTTGCATTTATCTACAACACCTCCAAAGGTGCACATTATCACCATTTTCCTAAGAACCACCATATTCCCGCGTATGAGTGGGTATAACAAGATAGTATGTTTAGAAAATTCCTTTTTTTGTTTGTTGGTTGAAATAAGAACACATTTGGCAATGTTGTCCTAGAATGTATGTTGTGTAAATGTGTACATTATAAGTAGCTGATAACTTGGTTTCGAACTCCATTTTGCAATCTAGAGATTCATTTAAATATAAACTAATGTTTTTTTATTTTTTTATTTGGAAGGGGTGTTGTGTTTAATGATGTAACTTATCAAAATTCAAGCTTCTTCTATAATAATGAGTTACATAATGTAAACACAATACAAATCTAAAAACTTTAAAAAAAAATTAATAAAGAAAAATTCAAGTTCAAACTTAATTTATATTAAATAGTCCAAAATTTGTTACTATAAAGTTTAATATAATGAAAAAATCTCAAAATAGAATTATCTATAAAGTCTAATACAATGAAAAAATCTCAAAATAGAATTATCCATAGTTTAAAGCTCTAATTTTGCAAAATATTCTACTATAATCTCAAAGATATTTATAATTTATAAGAGATTTGAAAGTTTGTTTATAGTTTAAAGCTTTAATTTTGCAAAAAATTCTACTACAACCTTAAAGTTATTTATAATTTATAAGAGATTTGAAAGTTTGTTCATGTAAATATTAAAGAATTTATGTTGAAAGACAAAACTTTAGGAAAAATTAAAAACTCTCTTCAGACAAAGATTCAAAATTAATTCATTATTGGGTGAAACAACCAAAACCTCTAACAATACCAATCTTGTTTCTCTCATAAATGGTCATGTTTCCATTAACAAAGGCTTAATGAAAATATTGATGCAATCATGGCTCAAGGATCAAATGCCTTCCTAGTAGTTTCATTGAATAACAATCCCTTGGTGGGGAAGAAGGTAAATTAGTTAGAGTATTACGATCAAGAAATGGACTCTATTCACATGGCTCCAAGGGACAAGGAAAATAAGTAAGAGTCACTAAATTTCACACAATCTTAAATCATGAGGGTCATTGGACTAAAATCAAAAGAAATAAAGGAAAAATGGGCATAAATGGGAGAGTGTGATTGCCTCTAATGCAATCATAGAAATCTACTCCAAGGTTTTAAAAATATTCAAGCTAGGATGTAACTTTGACAAATAAATCGATAGTTAGTTATTTTGATACAAAAATAATTTAATAATCTTGTAAAATAGGGGTAACAGGTGTCAGGGGGATCATCCTTGATCCTAGAGGAAAACCTGAAACAACTTATGCTTGGGGTCCAGGGAATTCCAACAATAACCAAGCCAAGGCATATGCACTCTTTCAAGGTTTGTGTATTGCTAAGATTTCCATAATCAAGTATTTAACCATCATAGGCAATTTAAGCACAATTATCAAATTGATGATTTCGAAATCTATCCTAGTTGACAACATGATAACATCTAAACTTTCTTGCTCTCAAAAGGAGGTTTGTTCTTTTCAAAAAATCTCATTTTTTCAGATATTGAGAGAGCATAATTTCCAAGTGAACTCGTTGGCCAATGAGGCCACCTCATTCAAAATGGGGCTGCTAAGGATTAAAGAAATTTCAATTTATCAAGTCATACCTTAACCTTACACTCATGGATAAGAAGGCACATACCATCACCTTAATGCAATATATGTCATGCCTTCTTAGTCACCCTACACAATGCATGGTGCATAAATTAGACATGACCAATGTACCCCATTTCACATGCTTGAACTTATAGCAAGGCTATCACTTGAACCACCAAATGGGAATTTCCAAAATAAAGGTAGGATAATGGAGTTTCACAAGGGAGAAGGAAGAAATGTAGTTGGGAGAAAGGGAAATTCATTAGAAAACTACCTGACAAGATTCACAATCAACCTTAGCATGGTCCTTTGGAATTTCTCTTAACTGGATTTAGATTCTGGTTATGCCCTATGCGTGATTTCACACCAGTATCGACTCTTGGTGTAATGTAGCTACAGAGGTAATGGGGGGGCCTGAAGGGACCATAGTGATAATAGTGGAGGCCATTCAATGTAAGTTGGACTAGGTCCACTATATTAATAAATAAGACCCACTATGGTAGTTATATATATTACTATGAATATAATAAATGTAAGAGGACTTATTAGAAGGTTCCTCCTCTAGAATGTTCCTAGGTGGTTGGTAGCATTATATAAAGGGGTTTAAGCAATGTAATGGGAGTGAAGAAAAAATATTGTATTTGAAGAGTGTAGCTCATTATGAGGCTGCCCCTTCGAAGAGGCAAGTGAATAGGAAAAAATCCTTTCCATAATAGGATCTGTTGTATGGTGTTTCCCTACCCTAAGGGTTTGATAATAATAAAGTGGATATTTATCTATATTGTTTTGAATCTTTGTGGTGATTTTATTATTCAGATTTTTGGTACTTACAAAGATGTAGCTAGAGAAGTAACGGGGAGGGGAGGTGAAGGGCCCATAGTGATAATAGTGGAGGCCATTCAATGTAAGGTGGAATAGGTCCACTATATTATTAAATAAGGCCCACTATGGTAGTTAGATATATTAGTGTGAACATAATTAATGTAAGATGACTTGTTAGAAGGTTCTTCTTCTAGAAGATTCCTCCTCTAGAGTGTTCTTAGATGGTTGGTAGCACTATATAAAGGGGTTCAATCAATGTAATGGGATTCAAGAAGAAGTATTTTATTTGAAGCGTGTAGCTCATTAGGAGGTTCCCCCCTCGAAGAGGTAAGTGAACAGGGGAGGATCCCTTCCGTAATAGGATCTATTGTATGGTGTTACCCTACCTCAAGGGTTTTCATAATAATAAAGTGTGGGTTTTCTATATTGTTCTATGGATATATTGTGGTGCTTTTCTATTCAGGTATTTGGTACTTAACAAGTGGTTTCAGAGCACTTTATTTGGCCACAAAAAGGGGGCAATTTTTTTTCTCTATTTATGCAGATTTTTTCAAGGAGACAAAAGAGGACCACGACACTCCAGACAGTTCCTATAGTTTTCTGGGCAAAATTTGTAGAAAATAGTTGAATATCTAAGTTCCTCTTGAAAAAATGACCAATTTTCAAAAAATCGTTCGAAATGGAGTTTGGGAAGTGAAGTTATTATCATTTTAAAATCTGTTATTTTAAAGGGTTTTTCCGCGAACAACCACATGATTTTGTTGATTTTTCTAGCACTTGGGGCTGAATTTTCCCCAAAAATTGCATATATGAGTTCCTCTTTCCAAAATAACCCATTTCAAAAAAAAAATTCATTTGAATCGAAGCTCCGTAAGTGAATATATTACCAATTTAAAATCAACCATTTTCTAGCGTCTTCGTGATGGAGACAGAACTATAGAGCTCATAAATTTTCATAGGGTGCTTAGGTTGCTACCAGTTCAGTTCCATTTGGAAATGAAATTTTAAGAGATTTATTTTTATATGTGGTGTTTCCAATGGATATTCGACTCCTCATGGAACTTCAACGATAGTTTGAATACCTCAAGACATAATTTCACACAAGTTTTCAACATGCTTGGGAAAGTGTTCAAGTGATCACACTTACAAGGTAGGAGAGGTAGATTATGAAGGACATCAGGGATGAATATAATCAAGAAGCATATGCTTGGTATGATTTTGAGGCCGATTGTGATGATTGGTATATGGATAGTTGTCATTTCTAGGATGACAACCACTTCCATATTCTATTTGAGGACTCTACTCGACCTCATGTAGAGACCATCTTGGAGATTAAACAAGAGGATTCTTTGCATATTCTTCTTCAATTTTATTCTCTGATAGTAGTGGGTGAATTTTTGGCCAATTCTACTTATTTTGATCCACATGACCGATGTTGATCTTTGGAGCATCATTTTCAACTAGTTATGGTGTTCCGATATCTTTGGCGTGGAGTTCACATGAGCACTTGGACATGGGACCCATGTTTATAGTGGTGGTTGGACTAATTCATCACGGTGGCTCACATTCCTACATGATACCATGGTTCTCCAACCTACTTTAGCATTATGGGCCATACTTATCCATGGGACCCTGGTATATGGTTGTACACCCTCATAACAAGTGTTGAGTAAACCACTTTTATAAGGGGGTTGGAATGTAGTGTAGCTAGAGAGGTAATGGGGTGGGCGGATGCGGGTGGGGTGGCGAAGGGCCCATAGTGATAATAATGGAGGCCATTCAATGTAAGGTGGACTAGGTCCACTATATTATTAAATAAGGCTCATTTTGGTAGTTAGATATATTAGTGTGAACATAATAAATGTAAGAGGACTTATTAGAAGGTCCCGTTTCTAGAAGGTCCTTTCTCTAGAATGTTCTTAGGTGGTTGGTAGAACTATATAAATGTGTTCAAGCAATGTAATGGGAGTCAAGAAAAAATATTCTATTTGGAGCGTGTAGCTCATTAGGAGTTTTCCCCCTCAAAGAGGCAAGTGAACAAGAGGGGATCCCTTCCGTAATAGGATCTATTGTATGGTGTTGCCATACCTCAAGGGTTTTCATAATAATAAAGTGTGGTTTTTCTATATTTTTATTTGGATCTATTGTGGTTCTTTTGTATTCAAGTATTTGGTACTTAACACTTGGATACTCTTTGTGTATTCAATTTTCTATGGTTTTTTCACTTTCAGTTAGAATTCATCTCTTGTCACCCTAGTTTTGTGGGTATCATTCATAATAAGCAATTGTATTTCTGTGTCCTGGGTTCCTTTTTTTGGGGGTATGGTCTCTAACCTTTGTTGTGTCCAATCTAATTGGGCCTAATAGCCTTCATAGATCTTGGAATCTATGGCATCCTGGTGGTGCTGTGTAGTTTGTAGAATAGTGGAATTCTTGTTTCATTGATATAGGGATACCTTGGAAGGAAACTGGTTCTTGGTTGGTGCCCTTATTTGTGTTTTTCCTCTATGTATTACAGGGACTTGCACAAAATTAGAAGAGTTATTCAAATGCATGAATAATCTATTCAGTGTATTAGTACTTCCCTCTTCTCAATTACCTCAAAGGTCCATGAAAACGAGCATCAATGGACCTCCTACATTTCCTCAATTATGAGTACACTTGTTGAACAAAGACAACAAATTGTCACTCTATAAGTTGAATGTATTGTGTTGAGAAACACGGTTGTAAATTTAAGCAAGATATCAGTCATGGACCTCTAATCAAAGATTTCAATCAATTTTACTCAAGGGGACTTCAAAGGAACAAGACACAATCCAACAATTTTTAAATTTTAGAATATATAGTTGTGAGAAGTTATGAAATGTTTTACATAAGACATATGTAAGCTCAATTTTTTTCATATAAGGATCTATCTATTTTCTTAGAAAATCTTGACAACAATAATATGTACTTTCGCTATTTAGCATAGCTATAGTTTTTATAATACAAATTTTCCCAATTTCAGTAAAAAAAAGATATCTTGTAACATATATTTATGTATTGCTCATAAGGGACTCGATGATTGTAATTCTTTTTGAGGTGATAATTTTTTGGGGGGGTTTATTTACCAAAAAAAATTCAAAATAGTCGTTTAGTTCATCAATTATAAATTAGTTCAAACGTAGACAACTATTTAGATTCCATCTCATATGTTCACTCTTCTAGTCTAAGAGTTAAAGGCAACTATTTAACTAAGATCAACAATATTAAGACTGGCCTTCTAACATCTCTTTTGCATTTGTCTACAACACCTCAAATCTAGCACATTATCACCATCATCCTAAGAACCACCATAATCTCATGTCTTAGCGGGTCCATCAAGGTATTATGTTTGTAAAACCCCTTGTTTTTTTTGGCTTTCAATAAGAGAACATTTTAGACTTTGGATGTGTCCTAGATGTACATTGTATGAATGTGTGCATTTTAAATAGGTCATTACCTAGTTTCAAAGTCTATTTTTCCATCCAGAGATTCATTTAAATGGAAACTAGTTTTTTTCTTCAATTTAGGGGGGTATTATGTTTAGTTGTGTTGCTTATTGGGTACTTGAGCTTCCTCCATAATAATGGGTCATGTAATGTAAACAAAATTCAAATATAAAAACTTAAAAAATCCCCAACAAAAAAAATAAATCAAGTTCAAATATGTTATTGTGCAATGAAGTCCAAAATTTGCTATATAGTCTAATGCAATGAAAAAACCTCAAAATAGAATCACCTATAGTCCAAAGCTCTAGCTATGCAAAAATATGTACTACAACCCCCAAGTTTTAATAGTTTTAAATGCAACATTTGTCTATTCTCTCACAACTCAATTTTATAGGAACAAATGGCACAACTAAGGTACTTATAGACTTGAAAGAAAAAATTTATAGTTTGTTTTTCTCCCATCCCTAATCAATATAATTTTCATGTTTTTTTTTTTTTGTTTCTATCTTTTGTTTGTTTTTGTTCCTTTTTTTGATAGTTGTTTTTTGTAAACCTAAAACATGCAAACAATGACTAGCAAAAAATGTTGTCTATTTCTCGAGAAACGATATTTATATCCAAAAACAAGAAAAAACATGTTAGAAATGAGTTTTAGTATGGTTTTAGTTTTGAGACAAGTATTTTCCATAGACGACGCCCTTAATTCTAGTTTGTGATAATATAATTCTCAATTTCTCAATATATATGGTTTTTCAAAAATTTAGATATTTGTACATGGTAAAAAAACAACTTTAAAAATGAAATATCATAGAAATATAGAAAGTATAGATGTGACATGCATATAATGTTATCCTTAGTATTTTCCTTATCATATTGTGTTTCTTTTAGAGGAAACTTGGTACTTGTCCTCTTGTTCTATGGAATATTGTTACTTCAACATGTTGGAGAATTAGAGGATTAGGTAGATAAGAGAGCTAGTATTTCAAGAGAGAAGTGGTGTCTAGTGACCATGTTACAACACTTAAGCACAACATAATTCAATATACATAGAAGTGTAAGAAACCAAAATATTTTGATACATAACACATATCACACATTGATTTCTCACATACATATTGGCCCATAAGGTCATATTATATAACACCAACATGTAACCAACTCCCTTGAAGTGGGGAAGATGAGGTTCACATGTAGATTTTAACCTTGTACAATATTTACTGCAAACAGATTTTTAGTAAAAGAGCAGAAAATATACAATGGAAAATACAAACATTACACAAAGATTTTTCCCCTGGAAACCCAAACCAAGAAAACCAACATATTCTATATTCATTCATCATGATACATTGTTTACAATAAAATATACATATAGGAGCCAACGACATACAAAACCCTAACCCAATGACCTGGATTAGTCAACAACCCTAATTCCTTAACTAGAAATAGAAAACCATCGACAAAACACCATGTGCCGAAAAATCACCTAAATATGTGACACGTTTCCCGAGGATTTTGTTTTCGAGGGCGCTACCCCCGAACCCCTATGCAGGGGGGCCTAGAGCCCCCCCCTCTAACCCCCCTGTGCGTTCAACACAACACAGACTACTACTCGTGCAAATAATATAACACATACCCAACATTCTCCCACTTGTTGTTTTCTTTGCATATAAGGGGTTACAGGGTTACATAGTCAACAATCCAAGGAAGCAATGCCCATGGATCCTCTACACCAAGAGAACTTCTCAGTTCTTGCAGATTTTGTTAATGAATCTGCAATTTTTTTCAAAGTGTCCACCTTCATTAACAATAATTTATTTTCTTCAATCACGTCTCTGACAAAGTGATATTGAATATCAATATGCTTTTTCTATGAATGATAAGCCAGGTTCTTCACTAGAAAAATTGCACTTTGACTGTCACAATCTATCCTTACAGCTTGTTGTATCAACCCAATACCTGAATGCAATCTTTGTAACCATACTGCTTCCTTACTTGCATGAGTGTATGCCATGTATTCAACTTCTATAGTTGAAAGTGCCACTACAACCTGTCTTTTTCTCATCCAACTTATTTCTCCTCCAAACAGGTTAAACACATTCCCACTTGTAGATCTCCTATGATCCAGATCTCCAGCCTAGTCTGCATCCACAAATCCATGTATATGCACCACTCTTTCCAATCCAGGTTTTCTTTCATAGCACAATCCGTAGCTAGCAGTGCCACACAAATATCTGAAAACCCTTTTTACTGTTGTCCAATGCTCCTTCCCTGGTTTTGACATATACCTGCTCAAAACTCCCTCTGCATGTGCAATGTCTGGTCTAATACAAACCATTGCATACATCAAACTACCAACTACATTCGCATATGGAACACGAGACATGTCCTCCTCCTCTTCCTATGTCTTGGGACACTAATCCGCATATAACTTTACCCCAACAAGAATAAGAACCTTTACAGGTTTACATTCTTGCATATTAAACCTCTGCAATATTGTCTCGACATATTTTCTCTGATTTAACCAAAGTTTCCTCTTTTTCCAATCTCTTTTAATTTCCTTGCCCAAAATGAAATTTGAAGCACCGAGATCCTTCATGTCAAATTTAGAGGACAACCGAGTTTTCACATCCTGGATAATCTCCTTGTTGTTTCCTATCAACAACATGTCATCCACATACAAGACCAAATAAATCAAATGATCACCAATTAATTTAGAACACACACAATGATCCTCTTGGCTTCTTGTGAAGCCATGTCCCAGCATATAAGTATCAATTTTTTTATACCACATCCTTGGTGATTGTTTTAAACCATACAGGGAATTTTTCAGCTTTCATACCAGCTCCTTCTTTCCCTTCACAACATAACCTTCTGGTTGCTTCATATAGATTTATTCTTCCAGATCCCCATGTAGGAATGTTGTCTTCACATCCATCTGTTCTACTTCAAAATAAACTACAACAATAACAGATAATAGAAATATTATAGAGGTTAACTTGGCAAAAGGAGAAAAAATCTCACCAAAATCAATTCCCTCAACCTGGGAATAACCCTTTGCTACTAACCGAGCTTTGTATTTCTCCACTTTTCCTTCTGCATTTAGCTTCTTTTTAAATACCCATTTGCTGCCAATGGGATTTCTTCCAGTCGGCAACTCCACTATATCCCAAGCCTCATTCTTATCCAAAGATGCCATTTCTTTGTCCATGGCCCTTTTCTAGAGATTTCCATCCTCTGAATCGACTGCCTCCCTGACAGTTCTAGGATCATCATTGGTAACAAACAAAGAAAATTTTTAACGGAAATCAGATGGATTATACCTTTCCGGTAGCCTTATTTCTCGAACCGATCTCCTCAATACTGGAGTATGAGGATCTTCTTCTTCTTATTCCTATTCTTCTGTAGAGTCTGATTCATCATTCTTTAAATCAAATTCTATTTTCTCTGGTTCTTCCTTGGTAGGACTTCTTGTTTAACAACATCCTTCATTTCTATAAATACCACATCTCGACTATACACTACCTTCTTAGTTTCAGGGTTCCAAAGCTTATAACCTTTGAGACCATCTTTATATACAATAAAGATACACTTTTCATCCTTCTTATCTAGCTTACTCATGTTTTCCTTTGGAACATGAACATATGCATCACAACCAAATACCTTGATATGTGTGAGAGAAGGTTCCTTACCATTCCATACCTCTTGTGGAGTCTTGTCATCCAACGTTGATGAGGGTGATTTGTTGACCAGGTAACATGAAATACCCACTGCCTCTGCCCATAATTCTTACCCTAACCCGACACCACTGAGCATGCACCTTGCTTTTTCCATCAACGTCCTATTCATCCTTTCTGCAAATCCATTATGTTGAGGTGTGTATGGAGTAGTCTTCTGCCTTTCTATACCACACTTCTTGCAGAATTCTTCAAATTCATTCCCGCATAATTCTCCGCCATTATCTGTCCTCAACACCTTAATTATTTTCTCTGTTTGATTCTCAACAAGAGCCTTAAACTCTTTAAACTTGTTAAAGACTTCAGATTTCTTCCCGAGGAAATATATCCAATTATTCCTCGAGAAGTCATCTATAAATGAGACATAGTACATATATTTTCCCAATGATGGGACCGACACATGTCAAAAAACATCACTGTGAACTAGCTGTAAAATTCCTTCTACCCTCATTGCACCAGAGGGGAATCTTACCTGATTCTGCTTCCCATATAGACAATGTTCACATAAATCAAAATCAAGAGATAAGTTAGACATACCTTCAAACATACCTTTACCGTGTAGTAGTCGAAGACCCTTCTCTCCGATATGCCCCAATCTTTGACGCCACAACATAACCTTTTCTCTAGAGATTGTAGGAGTTCTTTCTTCTTCAACTCCAATATTAGGAACAATGGAGATAAACACCCATCACTAATAATGCTTCCTTGCAGCTTATACAAAGTTCCAAATCAAACCCCTTTCAACAACACCATTGCTCCTCGAACCATCCTGCAAGTTTCCTTTTCAAATATTGTTTTTACCCCTGCATCGTCCATTTTGCTTACACAAATCAAATTTTTTGCCAAACTTGGGATGTGCAGAACACCAGGAAGTGTTATAATCCTTCCATCTATGAGCCTCAACTTGAATTTTCCTTATCCTATGATTCTGGTTTTCGAATCATCACCTAAGAAAACATTACCTCCATCATACCTTTCATATTCACATAACCACTCCCTGTGGGGAGTCATATGAAAGGATGCACCAGAGTCAATCAACCATGCCTCATGATCTGCATGTGTTCTTGAAGAAGCCAAGTAAACATCCCCTCCTTCTTCCTTGGAGGTATTTTCTTCTGTAGAAGGAGATTCTTCAGATCCCTTCTTTTTCTCAACTTTGGATCTACACTGCTTCTTGTAGTGCCCTTCTTTTCCACATATCCAACATACCTTTACAAACTTTTTGGGAGATTTATATCTACCCTTAGACTTAGATCTCCCACTTTATAACTTAGATCTATTTCTTTCCTGGGAACATCCTCTTGCAAATAATGAGTCTGTGCTTTGTCCTTCCATATTCTTCCATCTCATATCCTCTGACAACAAGGATGAGACTACTTCATCAGACTTCAAGGCAGTTGTATTACTACATATGGCCAAATCCAGACTATCCCAGGAGTCTGCTAAAGAACACAGTAAACTAATACATTTATCTTCATCTGAAATTTTAATCTCAATAGATACTAATTGACTTACCATAGTATTGAAGGCGTTTAAATGCTCTACCACCGAGTCTCCATCTCTCATCCTCAAGTTAAACAACTTCTTTCTCAGGAATAGTTTATTTACTAGGGACTTAGACTGAACAACTTCCCCAAATTTTCCCATAAATCGTTGGTTGTAGCTTCCTCTGACACATTTAGTAATACTGAATTTGAGAGGCACAGTCAGATTATGCTCTTTGCCTTCTGATCCAACTTGTTCCAATCATCTTCTGAAGTTCCTGTAGATGCAGTACCTAGATCTATCATAATCCGCTGATCTCTGTCCACCAACAGATCTTCCATCTTGAGCTTCCACAGCTCAAAAATTTTCCCATTAAACTTCTCGATCTCCATTTTTGAATTGCTTGCCATTTCTTTTCACCTGAAAAATCAATACCAAAGCTCTCCCACTGTAACAAGGATTATCACAGTCTTGAGCCAAACCCTTGACCAAAAAGGCGTCCCCTTGAAGCCAACAAATCTCTAATACCAAATGTAGATTTTAACCTTGTACAATATTTACTGTAAACATATTTTCAGTAAAAGAACAAAAAAGTTACAATGGAAAATACAAACATTACACAGAGATTTTTCCCCTGGAACTCCAAACCGGGAAAAGCATCATATTCTATATTCATTCATCATGATACATTGTTTACAATACAATATACATATAGGAGCCAACGACATCGAAAACCCTAACCCAATTAACTGGATTAGTCAACAACCCTAATTCCTTAATCAGAAATAGAAAACCATCGACAAAAAACCATGTGCCAAAAAACCACCCAAATATGTGACACGTTTCCCAACATCACATAGATTGATGAGGGTGCATAACAGACTCTTTGATTTTTGGCTTGTTTTGCTCACCGATCAATTGATTTGTTCTATTTTTTTGACCAATTGAATGCCTAGTCGACCATCCAATCAATCCATTAACCAGCCACTTAGTTGGCTCTCTTAGTAAATTATTTATTTTTTCTAAGTTTTAAACCTTTGGAATGAAACAAAGCATACATATTCTTAAGAAAAATAGAAATAAAAACAATGACATCCACACAATGCATAGAGATTTACCATGAAACCCTTAATTGAGAAAACCATCGAACCTTAGAGTTGCACCTCTAACTTCTTAATTGTATTAACTTGAACATACACAATACAATATTTAGGTATTTTGGAGAATCCGAAAACCAATTCGTTAATCTAAATTAGATTACAACCCTAATACCTTAACCAAGATTAGATTACAATGGGTCGAAAAACCATTGGCCATAAATAGACCCATGAAAACAATATAACACATTCCCAACATTGTTGACTAACTATCTCTAGAATATCCATATGTATGATGAACCTACATAACCTTTTGTTCCAAATACCCTCCATCAACACAATGCTTTGAATATTTAGGAGGTGAAATTACTTGTGTACACGTTACCTCCCCATAATTGCAACTTCCTGGAACCCAATCATTGTCCAATGTTTCACAAACTTAGCTTATAATAGAGGCTTAATAAACATATCAACAACAAGGTAATCTGTCCTATAATAAACAAGATTCATAATATTATCCTACACTAATTGTCTCAAGTAATGAGCATGAAGCTCCACTTACTTCATATTGTTGCGTGTGAAAGGATTATCTACAACTTGTATCACACTTTGATTATCACAATATACCATACTTGATGTCTTGAATAGAAAACTAAGTTCACCCATGAGATGTCAAATCCATACTGCCTCTATGCCAACATGCATTGAACCATGATTTTTGGTTTCTATGGTTGAAAGAGACCACCTTTTTCTTCTTAGAAGACCAAGGTCCAAAACAAAGAGGAAACACATTGTTGTAGGAAAATCTCCCTGCGGACAGGTAGATCGCCTCTAGAGCTTGACCTTAACCCTAGACAGAAAATGCTTAACATGGACACTGACTTCCTTTCAAATCTATCTAAACTAACACATGAGAAGGAAGGATGACAGAAGTACCTTTTTATCGACGTTTGTCCCTGCACGCTTCGAGTTGCACTCCAATCCTTTGCTCCTCGCTGAGTTCTGCGGACAAGACAAGATACAACTGCTTCCTACTCTATTGATATTAGCTTGAAAACAGATCTATCAACTAGTGATAAGTTCATGTGACATTAGACACAAAATAGAAAGAAACAGGCCAAGCGTGTCATATTGATGAGAATAACGACAACAGTACTTACAATCGTAGATGCGAATGCGACAACTTCGTCAAGTCCCCTTCGTCTAACCCTTGCATGAAAGCTCCACAACCTAGATAACATCAGCTTCACTGATCACTCTCCTTTGGCTGACTGTGAGTTTCCTCCAAGATCATAAGTTTCATATCTTCAATTCTTCCCCCCTTCCACCATCATAGAGCCTGTTTATATAGGTTAAGAGGAGTTTAACCTCTTGAGTTATCTTTAGAACAAGTTGGGAACCTTCTCCTTAGATCAGGGATCTCTTGATGAAACCAAGAATTCGAGCACAACTGCCTCCTAATCTCGAAAGATCCTCCCCTTATTCTCCTCAACGGGCCAACTACTGCCTCAGATTAGGAAGCGCTCCCTTAGAAGGGGCATCAGAGCGCTGTAGCGCTCCCTGGTAAGCCTTGGGGAAGCGCCAACGCTCTCAAGATGAGAAGTGCTCCTTCAAAGGGGGCTGGGGAGCGTTATAACGCTCCCTGAAGCATTATAGGGGAGTGCCAGCGCTTCTGGAGCTGAAGTAGGGGAGCGCTCCCCCTCAAAACCTTTGTTTCAGGGTTCCTTTCAGGTGTCAAGAGTTATTTGACTTCAATAAACCATTTCTCCTCCTTCAAATCAGTCATGTGAGATGTTATAAGTGCCTCCTTAGTGTCGTTGACATGGAAGTATGTCTGAACATCATTTGCGACACTAGTGACCAACTTCCGACACTTGCGAAAGTGGTAGGGAAGATGCGACACTTACGACGATTGAGAGGGACAATGAGACACTTATCCAGCTGAGCAATTTTGACGCGTAACAGAATGCCCCCCAAAGTATGAAGTTAGAAGATGCCAACTAATAACTGAAATACTTTGTAGATGCTCAAACAAGGGTATAGACTCGGAGAACCTGACGGAAGCTGCACACAAACATCCAACAAATATCATGACATGTTTTAAAACCCAAGGCATGCATACCTATGCTTGGGTGATCAAGACTTAGTAGGATATGGCCGCCATAAAATACACTGCGGATCCATAATTGTATTGATAAAAAGGTATAGCCACCAAAGATACAATGTGGATCTATACTCTGATGAC
>ML786240.1:506746-543907 GCA_009831015.1 Picea engelmannii | reverse complement strand
GAGGGGGATCCCAGGCAGACTTATACGATAACTGGATTTACTCTCCCTAACTCAGGATGCTACTATTTGTTTTAGAAACTTTGGAGAGTTATGCTCACAGCCCTAATCCAAAGTACTAAGCCTATTCTACTGTTGGTGGAGGATCCTAGAAAATAAAAAGTTCTAGATAACTTTTAATTAGCGTTGATTTTAGTGGCTGTTCTTTACGCAAAGGGGTGCATGGAAGTGGAACAAATGGAATTATGACTCAGACCCAAAGAATGCATCGAACATGATAAGCAGTCATTTCTTTTCGATGAACATCTCTCTAAGGGAGAGAGAAAGTTCTTTTCACTAATCAAGCACGAATAAGGAATGCCCTCAAACGATTTTTTTTCTCAATCAAATCCTGATGTAATGATTTTTTTTTTAAATGCCTTCTAATACGCACAATCAATCATAAAGATGTCTTTTATTGTTTGCATATGAATGACGATCAATTCAACACAATGCTTGTCTTGCTAATTATCTTTCTCGGTATGAATGAAAACCAATCTAGCACAAGCAAAAAGTCACACAAACAATACACCCTTTCGTAGCAATCCAAACGAAAAAGCAAGAAAAAGAGAAGCAATCAAAGAGAAAAACAAACTTCACACCCAAAAGAAAAAGTTGAAGAACAATGACCTTGACCGAAATCAAGACAAAGAGGTCTGTAGGCCTTTGATGACCTTCACCAGGTTTTTTTACTCAGCTGATGAGGAGAGAAGAACAATGCATGGGTTTCGAATTTCACTCAACAGGGAAAAACTCAATGAAAATGGTGAAGAAGGTTACAAGATCCAACTGACAAGGTGTTTATTCTTCAAAAAGACAGATGTCAAGGCTGAAAGGGAAGAAAAATTGACTCACTAGATTACTCAGCAAAAGAGACACAGAGGCAAACCCTGAAAAAAGCAGTTCTGGAGGGTTTTTTGGCCAAAAAGAGGCCGGCGCTCTGTTTCCAAAGGCAAGGAGCGTTATAGCGCTCTATGTGAAGGTATGGGGGAGCGCTGGCGCTCTGTTAACACTAGGACAGGGGCGCCAGGGTCTAAAAGCCCTAGAAATGTCAAAAAATTTCAAAAATTGAGATTCAAACTTGACAAGTATGCTGAGTGTGATAAGGTAAGGAGCCAATCAGCTCATGAAACTAATCAAAAAGGGGTGAACCAGGTCTGAAACAATTAAGGGATAGAACAAGGTCAATGAGGAGAAAAATCCAAACAAGAGGTTTTGATTTGAGGCTATCTCCCCAGCGGAGTCGCCAGTTTCTGTTGTAGGAAAATCTCCTTGCGGACAGGTAGATCGCCTCTAGAGCTTGACCTTAACCCTAGATAGAAAATGCTTAACATGGACACTAAATTCCTTTCAAATATATCTAAACTAACACATGAGAAGGAAGGATGACAGAAGTACCTTTTTATCGACGTTTGTCCCTGCACGCTCCGAGTTGCGCTCCAATCCTTTTCTCCTTCCTGAGTTCTGCGGACAAGACAAGATACAACCGCTTCCTACTCTATTGATATTAGCTTGAAAAAAAATCTATCAACTAGTGATAAGTTCATGTGACATTAGACACAAACTAGAAAGAAACAGGCCAAGCGTGTCATATTGATGAGAATAACGACAACAGTACTTACAATCGTAGATGCGAATGCGACAACTTCGTCAAGTCCCCTTCGTCTAACCCTTGCCCGAAAGCTCCACAACCTGGATAATAGCAGCTTCACTGATCACTCTCCTTTGGCTGACTGTGAGTTTCCTCCAAGATCATAAGTTTCATATCTTCAATTCTTCCCCCCTTCCACCATCATAGAGCCTGTTTATATAGGTTAAGAGGAGTTTAACCTCTTGAGTTATCTTTAGAACAAGTTGGGAACCTTCTCCTTAGATCAGGGATCTCTTGATGAAACCAAGAATTCGAGCACAAATGCCTCCTAATCTCGAAAGATCCTCCCCTTATTCTCCTCAACGTGCCAACTACTACCTCAGATTAGGCAGCGCTCCCTTAGAAGGGGCATCAGAGCGCTGTAGCGCTCCCTGGTAAGCCTTGGGGAAGCGCCAACGCTCTCAATATGAGAAGCGCTCCTTCAAAGGGGGCTGGGGAGCGTTATAACGCTCCCTGAAGCATTATAGGGGAGCGCCAATGCTTCTGGAGCTGAAGTAGGGGAGCGCTCCCCCTCAAAACCTTTGTTTCACGGTTCCTTTCAGGTGTCAAGAGTTATTTGACTTCAGTAAACCAGTTCTCCTCCTTCAAATCAGTCATGTGAGATGTTATAAGTGCCTCCTTAGTGTCATTGACATGGCGGTATGTCTGAACATCATTTGCGACACTAGTGACCAACTTGCGACACTTGCGAAATTTGTAGGGAAGATGTGACACTTACGACGATTGAGAGGGACAATGCGACACTTATCCAGCTAAGCAATTTTGACGCGTAACACACATAGCTAGATGTAGACTTCTTGTTATTTCCATCTTCAACCTAATCTAAGTCGGTGTAACCAAACAACTGGTTCACTTTATCATTGCAATACTTAGTACCAAGCTAGTAAGTTCCTTTGATATAACAAACAATTCTCTTTGTCACCTTAAGGTGAATTTCTTGCAGATCCTACATAAATAAAGAAACCACACTTACAACAAATAAAATATCAGGTTGACTGTGAATTAAATAGATAATCCTACCAACAAGATATCGATATAGTGCAACATAGGATTTTGAAGAATCACACTCTTTGGTTAGCTTCACTCCTTACTAATATGGTGTAGCACATGGTTTACAATATTCCATTTTAAACTTCTGTAAAAGATTAAGTAGATATTTAGGTTGATAAATAAATATATCATCATTCATTTGCAAGAATTGGATGACCAAAAATAAATGCAATACACCAAGGTCAATCATCTCAAATTTATCCAGTACTTGTTTGTGAAAACCCAAAATTAAATTAACATTGTTTTTGGTCATGACTAGGTCATCCACATACAATGAAACAACTAATGTTTCACCATTTACGTGCAAGACATAGATACTACGATTTGAATCACATTTGAAACCAAGACTGAGGAAAAAAAAATCAATATTCTTATACCATGCCCTATGGGCCTATTTCAAACCATTCACAAATTTCTTCAGTTGACACACAAGATTGTCATCCTTTTCAAAATAGAAGGGTCACTCCATATAAATCTCTTCAATGCGATCACTATGTAGAAAATCACTTTCGACATCCATTTCATGTACCTCCGATCCAAAGTGAGCAGAAAGTGAAAGAATGAGTTGAATGGACTTTATCTTTGCAACTAGGCCAATGTCTCAATGTAGTTGATGCCTTCTTTATAGGAAAATCCCTTAGCTACCACATTAACCTAATGTCTTTCAATAATGCCTTCATATATAAATTTTGTCTCATAGGCCCATCAACACTTCACTACATTCTTTCCTCTTGGTCAAGGAACTAAATCCCATTTGTCATTCTTCATCAAGGAATGATACTCATCAACGATAGCATTCTCCCATTTGGGTCGAGCATGTGCATCTACATATGTATATGGATCACATGCCTCTAGCACATGCATCATTAAATAAATACTACCAAACTATTTCCTACTTCTAGTTTTTCTTGTATCATTGATATCCCTTGATTCAACTCCATCAAATTCAATTGTCATAGTTGCTCATTTATGAAGATAAAACCCCTCAACTGAAGGAGTTCATGACCTAATATCACAATTTATGGAATAAACAATGGTTCCAAAACTCATGGTCGATTATGCTTTGGAAGGACAACTACAAGTTTATTCAAGCAAAGAAGTCGACTAACCAATTGACGATCCTATGAAGTAGTCAATCAATATAGAATTCCCTAGAATTTTGAAAGGAATATTGCAAAAGAAGCTAGAAGAAGAATTCAAAAAAGTGATACCTAAGGTCTTCTCATCAAAGACAACATCTCTCATGTAGATAGTCTCATGTTTGATAGGGTAAAAGAACATGTCGGATTTTCACTCATTAGAGTAGCCCATCATGATACAAGCATGACTCTTTGCATCCAATTCCTTTCTTCTCTCATCTAGAATGTCATCCCATGATATGCATCAAAAGGTTCTAAAATGGTTGACTAAGGATTTTTTCCACTCTTGTTCTCAACTAGAGTCACATACCATAGAAATTTAGTCAGATTTAGATTTAACAAATAGTTTGAGCAATAGTCAACTTTTGCCCAAAAATTAGTCAACATACCTTAAATGTCTTGGAGAAAACAACACGCCATTTCTACCAAAGTCCAATTTTCCTTTTAGCAATGCCATGATTCTACTAAGGTGTGTAAGGTAAAATATCTTCCAATAGATACCATTCTATGACAAGGATCTTTCAAAATCCTTGCCTACATATTCTCCTCCATTGTTTGATCTTAGACATTTCACATGTTGATTGCATTGATTTTTAGAAAATGCACTATATTTCTAATTTTTTAAAGACATGGCTCTTATTCTTGAAGACATATACCCAAGTATACCTAGAAAGGTCATAAATGAAGGTCAATACATATCTTTTACTAGCTATTGATGGTTTTTTTAGGTAACATAGGTCAATATGGAAAAGTTCTAGCCACATATATGCTCTCCGAACCTTCCCTGTTTCAAAGGAAGCCTGGTGATTCTTGGAAAAAATACATCCTTCATATGCCCCATTAGGGGAATAACCTTATGTATTCCAGTGACCATATGTGTTTCACCATTAGTTTCAAGCTCTGTAAAATCATATGTCCAGGTTATTCATGTAAAAATTTATTCTAGTCTTTAGTCTAAGATATAAGTGTAGTTGGTCCTAGATATTTATTGGGAATGTCATATAACTTATAGAGTATTTCCTTGGGGATAATAAAACCTTAGCTATAGTAAATATAGGCTATAGTAAAACTTCAAAATCCTTTTCGAAGTTTTGTGTATTTGTATTTTGCAGTAATGTAATCCAGGTACTGATACTGAAAAAAGATTATACATTTTAATGTGAAAACATTATGTATGAAGGAGTGAGCAACAAAAACACATACACTAAACATCATGGTGAAGAGGACCTACCAATATACATCAACAAATCTACAAATTCTATCTACAGAAAATGATGAAATACCATCATATGAGAAACGATCATATGTGAATCCAAAATAAAAAGTAATGAAGATCTATAACACAAAGATGGAGCATGGGAAGACTGCGAGAATATATTAAATCACATCCAACACCTCTAAAAGGATTTTTTACATATGAAAGGAAATATGGAAATCAACCAATATTTAGTAGTAGGAAAAACGAGCCCATTAGATTGATGATACCACAATATGATAAGCCTTCAACCTTATGTATCAAGACTTTGTGATTGCATATTTTTACCAGTTTTATACAAGAATCAAGATCTAATAGTTAAAGTTTATATTTAAATTAAGGCATGGATTCTCCTTATATGAAAATTCCAAGCAAATAAAAAAGGAAACCTATGTAGTAAAATTCATCGACTATATTGTATGAGGTAAACTAATATAAGAGCCATGATGGATTTTAAGCACTGTTACCCCCTCTCACCTAGGGGTAACTAGAGGAAATCATGTCTCATGGCCCTAAATGAGGATAGTGATCCCACTGATGATGATGATCAATATTTTCCATAGACAACATCCCTTCACATGCCTTCCCCCTCATTCAAATCATCTCATTGCACTTGATCAACCTTGTTCATCCAATGATGGTGGTCCATCACACATGAGATACACTAGTCACTGTTTCATATGAAGTGTCATATTTAATACATTAGGAATTTGATGGAGTATCGTGGGTTGAAGTCGGATAATGAATCATAAGCTTGGAAGTTATGCTTTTTGCCTTGTTTCACCTTGGTGGCCATCATTTTTATCCTAGTCTAGTGTTGTCATTCTTCAGGAATAAGGGTACTACTAGGAGGACTTGATAGGGGTAACATATCACTCCCATTAATACTAAACACTTTTCAACCTAGGTCCTTCCGCAATGTACTTAAATTCGGTAATGATTGTTACATGTATACCAAAAAGCCCCATGGTCCACTCTCCTATGAGAAGAAGGGATAGAATGTTGAGGTTGATGCAACTACTAGAATAAATGAATAACAAAAAGAAATCATGTTGTAAAAGAAAGAAGAAATGATGGGATAATAAATGACCAAGTCAAAGCTAAAGGTCAGCTTGAGCTCTACTCCTTTGCTATGAGGCGATGACCCATAGTCCTAATGCACTAAATGCATATCAAAAAAAGGACTTAATCTCAGTAAGAAAAATATTGAATGATTGAAGCCTAAAAAGGGGACTTGCAAAAGAAAAAAAATAATATCAAAAGGTAATAAAGGGGTTTGGAATACACATATTGCCAAGGAAATGGCATCTCAAGCAACAAGTTCTCCCTCTACAAAGGCGCTCATGGAGATGGATGGAGCACGGTACCTTGCATGTTAATGACTCCATCACCATGAAGTAAACACAACCATTTTGTTAAATATACTTGCACTTTGATAGGTTTCTTGGGAAATATCCTTCTAATTGGGTACTAGCACACCTAATAAGGTTTTTTGATGGTCCTACTATACTTAAAATTGTCAAATTGCATAAAAACTTGAGCTAATGTGAAGTTTGAAGAAGATACTTAATGTGAATTGCTTACGTGGCTTATGTATTAGGTAATGGATTACTTTGTATGATCCTAATGACTATGGTATCTTGTTATGGTTGGTCTCACCTGATTTCGTTGACCTTGTTTGATCTTGATGTGCTCTTGAGATGGTTCTTGGAGGACGTTTTCATGATGATACCCATGATGTTAACTTTATTTGGAGAACGTTGCACACTTTATGTAGAGAATTGCACCTTTTGATGATTGAGCATACCTTGGGGCACCTCCCCACACCTTGTGGACCTTGGACATTGTACTAGATGAGCACAAATATTGTAGATATATCCATATGGGCCACTGAGAGGGAAAAAATCCCCACAGGCTGGACATAACACTCCTGAGCATATTATGGTTTGATCGGATGATGTATCACTTGGAAATGATGACACACCTCTTTGGAGAGGTTATGGAGGTCTCTCCAACTATGACATCACCTCCTATCCCTTGAATGCTGCACCTATGATGATGATGATGTCATGCTTGGATATTAGTTGAGCTAACCTAACACGATATGATCTTTCTTGATGATGAGTTGGCACTAGATGGTGATGAGACATGACCCTTGAGGTGAGAGATGTGATCTGTGATGATGTTTCCACCTTTTCATGGAGGGATGAGGCCTTTGGCAACATATTTTCATCTTTAGAGAATGATGTCATGGCCTTTGGAGGCTTCTACACCACACACGTCACCTTTTGAGGGGGAATTTTGATGTATCTTTGTTATATATTTATGATTAAGGCTATTTTGGGGGTTGGTCATGACCTATAAAAATTGAATCATGGATGTTTTATGTTTTAGAGGCTTTAGAGGGTTTATGGCACTAGGGTTGCCTCATATAAAGAGGATAACACTCCTCATTTATCAAATCACAACTCACACTTAGGGAGAATCACTACTAGTTGTCTTCTTATATTCTTTTTTCATCATGGAGCTCTTATGCGCACTTTTGGAGTGATATTTTGGATGCTTTCTCTTGTCATGGTGGATTTTCATGAAACTAGGGTTTCCTCATGCCTAAAAACTTGGAATAGTAAGTGTTCTTTCCAATTTTAAGTGTTCGTTCTTGGTATATTTTGGTGAATCCTCTATTATATGGTTAATAGTTTCATGTTATTTTTTTTCCTTGAACAATTTTTGTTAGAAACCCTAAGGAAGGATTGAGATTGTTTATCCCTTCCCTTGTTTGTCCATCTTAAATTTGTTGAAGCATTTAGGGTCAAGTTAGGGATTGTTATTGTACATCCCCCTAACCTTGTCTCTTTTCTTGGTTAAATCCTAGTGTTTATGATTGTATAAATTCTAGTGTTTAACCTAGTTCTCTTTACTTGCTTACTTGATGGTCTAGAAGAATTAGGACAACACCTAGTGTTTATGATTGTATAAACCTTAGGGTTTGTTTTCCTAGAAGATTAACCTAGGCTTACGATGGTATAATCCTATGGTTTCTAATCTTCAAGTCTTCTCTTGACTTTATCCTCCATTGAAGGTATTACATTGACTGCACATGCCCAAGGATTTAAGGCAACAGTAGTCTTTCTCATTTGCAAGTGATATAAAACCTTCGTTTAGATTTCTCTCTCCCAACAATTTGTGCTAGCTTTGGGATTTTACAGTTGTATATTTTTCCCCTAACATTTATAGTCTAACGCTTTGCACTAATTGTTTGGAATCATCTCTAACATAGTAATTGATGCAATGATTTCTTTTTCAACCATTAGGGCTTTTCATAATGCACTCAATTAACATAGTTTCATGCTCTTTATTTCATGCAATCATTGGTGAATGGTTTACACATATTTTTATTTTCATTTTGCATGTCTTCATTCACTTTCTTGCTGATTTTAGAGCTGGTATAATGTTGTTGTTATAAAATTGTTACATGATTAACAAGCCTAATTGTTGATAATTTTGTAGATGTTGACAAAGTATCCTTAGACACATAATTTTATTAATAAGGAAAAAGTGATTACAATTTGAAGTGAGAAACCATAATCTACTCCTTAACCTCACTTGAAGAAGGAGCTAGTTTATATAGCTCAATTCTAAACTAAAATCTAGGAGAACAACCAATCACATAATCACATGAGTATGATAGGTGTCCTTTACATAGAAGCTAGGTGTCCTTATCCTAACAAAATAGAATAAATTAATTTCTAAAAAAATTTATACTATAAAATACTTAGACTATAGAACTTTAGGATTATGAGGCTAACAATCCCCCCTTTAATATGGAAGTTAATTTTTACAAATACCAAGTTCATCTATGAACTTAGTGAACTTTATTCTACCAAGAGGTTTGGTAAAAATATTTGAAGTTTGATCTTCAGACGGACATAACTAAGGCTTGATGATGTCTTTGATGATGAGCGATCTGATGAAGTGGTACTTGGTGTTGACATGTTTAGTCTTTGAATGAAATATTGGATTCTTGGCCATATTTATTTCTGACTGACTGTCAATCAATAAGGTAGTTGGTGATTGCCGAATTTCACCAAGATCTTGTAAAATTCTCCGTAGCCATACAATCTCACATGCTGCTTCCCACGCTGATATGTACTCTACCTCTGCTGAAGAATTTGCAATTGTTGTCTGCTTTTTACAAGTCCAAGATACTTTTGATGAACCCATATTCATTAAATAACCCGAAGTGGATGTTCTATCATCAATGTCACTTGCAAAATCAACATCAGAATATCCAATAAGTGTAAAATTTTTGTTCCTTTTGTAGAGAATACCAAAATGTTTTGTACCTTGAATGTATCTTAGTACCCTTTTTGATGAACCAGTGACTTTCCCTTGGTTCCTGCATGAAAATTGAAAGTATATTGACTGAATATGACAAATCTGGTCAAGTATTTTTCAAATAAATGAGACTTCCAACCAATTTCTTGTACTTTGTACTGTTTACCAATTCTCCCCCTTCAAATTTTGAAAGTTTCAATTTTAGCTCCATGGGGGTAAGAGAAGGTTTACAATCTTCCATGCCAAATTTATTTAACAATTCAGTGGCATACTTAGTTTGACTAAGGAATATTTGGTTAGGATGTTGAGATACTTCAACTCCAAGATATTAATGAAGTGTCCCTAAATTAGTCATTTTGAACCCTGCTTTAAGTTCTTCCTTAACCCATTTGATGTGAGCTTCATTATTTATTGTTATGATTAAGTCATCAACATAGAGTACAAGTATCACCATGGGCTTATCTTGCATTTGAAAATACAATGTATAATCTGATTCACTTCGCTGAAAACCCACCTTTCATAGGCACTCATCCATTTTTTCATACCAAGCTCGAGGAGCTTGTTTCAAACCATATAAATCCTTCACAAGTTTGCAAACTTTATGTTCTTGTCCTTTAGCTTCAAAACCTTGTGGTTGAGTCATGGAAATATCTTCCTTTAGATCTCCATTCAAGAAGGCACTTTTGACATCCATTTGATGTAATTCCCAACCATTATGTGCAGCCAAATTGATAACCATTCTGATAGTGTTCCATTTAGTTGTGGGTGCAAAAATTTCTTCATAATCAATTCCTTCATGTTGAGAAAAACCTTTTGCAACAATTCTTGCTTTGTACTTGTCAATTTTACCATTGGGATTGTCCTTTACTTGATAAACCCATTTACAACTGATGGGCTTAACATAATGTGGACAATCAACTAAGTTCCAAGTCTCATTTGCAAGCACTGAATCATATTCATTAATCATTGCTTCCTGCCATTCTTTATGTCCAACTGCTTCAACAAAAGAAGCAAGTTCAGTGTAAGCATGAGCAAAATTAACTTCTTCTCTTGAAGACCCCCTAGCTCCCGTTTTGTTCATTTCATCTGAATGAACATCTTTGAGAAGTTGTTCGGCCCACTTTGGCTTCTTATGTTGAGGGGATTGTGGATCTGAATCACCATTATTGTTGAAAATAGGATTTAAAAAAAATCAAGCTCTTCTTTCATCTGAAATATATGAGGTTGGAGAAGATTCTTTTGAAGATTCTGTATCAGAAGAGTCTTTTATCATTTCATTATCATATGAATCAGAATAAATTTTTGATAAAGAGATGTCTTCTGTAGAAACAAAGTCTTTTTCAAACCAAAATGCTTGCTTTGACTTGTTCAATTTACCTTTACCCTTAGTGTTTTCTTCTCTAAACGACTAAGGAGATGATTAATCTCATCTAAAATGTTACTTTCAGTTTCATGAAAAATGATATCTTACTGACAATGAATTTTCCATCCGAAAGTAATCTATACCCTTTCTTTTCATCAGAGTATCCAATGAATATACACTTCATACTTCGGTTTTCTAATTTGGTCCTCTTTTCCTTAGGAACTAGAGCATAACATGTTGAGACAAAAAACCTAAGATGGTTTACCTTGGGTTTAAAACCGCACCAAGCTTCATAAGGAGTTTGTCCATCTAAAGCTGATGTAGGTGATCGATTTTTGAGATAAAAGAGTACAATATGGACTGCTTCGGCCCAATATTTTGTGCTCAACCCTTTAAACTGCATCATAGATATTTCCATGCCCATGAGAGTTCCGTTCATCCTTTCAGTAACTCCATTCTGCTGTGGAGTATAGGAATTTGTCAGTTTCCTATTAATTCCATTGTTTTGACAATAATCATTGAATTCAGTTGAAGTGAATTCACCTCCATTATCAGTTCTCAAAGAAGCAATCTTTTCTCTAGTTTCATTTTCAACCATGTGTTGAAAATTTACAAACTTTTCAAAAGATTCAGACTTTGCATTTAAAAAGTACACCCATGTCATTCTAGTGTGGTCATCAATAAACAATATAAATTATCAACATCCACCTAAAGAAGATTCCATTGGGCCACATATATCATTGTGAATCAACTCCGAATACTTTGTTTCATGCCATGAGTTGGTTGGAAAAGCTTCTCGTTTTTTCTTGCCAAAAATACAAGCTTCACACTTGGAATTTTCTTTCTTAAAGTAGGCAAACACTTTACCAAATCTTGGGACTTAAGTTTCAAGAGACTTTCAAATTTTAAGTGACCAAATATAAAATGCCATAATCTGAATGAAGACATTTCAGAATTTATTGTTGCTGCTGTTGGATCATGTTGTCATTGATGCCAATGGTTTGATTGATTGATGTCAAGTAATTGATTTTTTTATTGATGCCAAAGGACTATTGAATGATCTCAAAGGTTAAAGGTTTGATCTTAGTATATGATGAAGATGGATCAATGAGTTGTCATTGATACATGATTCATAGTTGATGTATATGATGCAATGGTGGATTGATGCAAAGATGAATCATTATAGTCTTATCATGGTTGATAATGTGCACAAATGGATGAACTCCAAAGTGGTCCCCTTATGGTGAAATCCCTCACGGGAAGACGCTTTGTGGATTGAGTTATCCTAGAAGAATGGTTGGAGGACCCATGCTTGTATATGGAATAATGAGATGAAGATTAGTGTATTTGTTGGTGAAACTATTCTAGTTGGATAGTGCTTGTCATGCCATTTCTGGTGGTATGTGTAATATCACATAACTCCTCATGGTTTGAGAGATATGGCCTTACAAAGTTGGAGGACCATCACATGTTGGCTTGAAGCCCACAAGGTCAAAGAAGTCAAAGTGCTTGAAAAGAAGAAATCATTATTTAAATGATAAAGTAAAGTGACAAAGTCAAGGTGGATTATTTAAATAATAAAGAGAAGTGAAAAAATCAAGAAATGATAAAGTAAGGTGACAAATTCAAGAAGGAATATTTAAATGATAAAGTATTGGAGAACTTTCTATTATGGAAAGTGGTTAACCCTAAAATAAAGAAATTAGGTTAAGTGACCTAGAAATGGGTTAAGTGACCTAGAGGATGAAAGTATAAATAAGATAGCAATGATCTCTTGCAAAATATCCTTTTTGTGGATCAATTCAGAGCTTCTTGTGAGAATATATTTTGGAGTATTGATGGAGAGCTTCTTGTGAGGACATTTTTGGTGTGGATCTCTTGAGCATGATTGAAGATGTATTATGAGAAAGAGAGCATGAGAAGGATCTCATGGACACATCAAAGTTTCTGCAATATCGGATATCTTGACGGAAAAAGTCCCAGAGCTTCATAAACCCTAGCTACTAAGGTGTATGCGGGATGTAGTGGGCCAGAGTGCGTACATACGCGGGTTGTATGAGGACAAGGCACATACAATGAATAAAATCATGAAGATTTGTGTTTGAGCTGATGACTGGCTGTTGAATACTGAAGCAGGTTCAAGATCTGCATTCTATGAGCTTAGATCTATCACTGAGACACTGGTATGGTTACATTATTGTCTTGATGGATAGTATTGCTTGTTATGTTGTGAATTCTTAGGGCATTCTTGGTATGGCTACTGTGATGTGGTTTATGTTGGTTGATGGAGTGAGTAGTACTCTCATGATTCAGTTGTGATATGATTTATATGGTATGTTGATTGCTTATGCATGATTGAGTAGCATTCATATTGTTTGGTTGTGGAGCATGAGTAAGATATTGGAGAGCTTGGATGTGTTATGACTGGCTAGTGGTTAGTTTGGACAGTGAGAGATAGAAGAGAATGATAAATTGGTTGTAGAGGATCCGAGTTGATATTGAAGGATAAAACCTAATAGATCAGAAGGTATACACATGCTGTTCTATACACTAGCCATGTACATACGCGGGCTGTAGTGAGCCAGGGCGTGTACACATGCGGGCTGCATTACTAACAGGTCGCGTACCTATTACAGATTGATATCTGTTGAGGATTGTTGCCTCATCTTAGTTGGTGCTGAGTGTGTAAGTTGAGTCTTGCATGATAGAGATGGTGCTCTTATAGAGTTGTACTCTATTTAGTTGTTGCTAAAAAACCCCAAGGATTGTACTCTGTAATAAAAAGAAAATTGTACACACATCTTGTGTTCTTTGTGTTCCTTGTGGTGATGACTTTTTGATGATATATTGCTGATATGTGTTCACATGTAACTGATTATAAATGATAGAAATGAGCAATGAGTAAAATGTTGAATGTTAACTAATGAGCTTTGTGTAAGGGGGAAGTTTTGGGAAAAAGAGCCCCACACTCATTCACCCCCCCTCTAAGTGTGGTAGGTGTGTCCAACAACTGCAACCTCTTGCTTTCTTTGGATGACTTTCCTAGTCATTCTTAGTAACTTCCCATCTTCATATCCAGTCATTATTGTTTTCAAGTTATCCTTCTCCAACTTAATCTTCACCAAACCATCTTACATGACGATTTGATGTCTATCTTGTCTTAATATGACTAAGGATACCAATTTTTTCTTAAAAGATGGTACATACCAAACATTTGAAATCCATTTTTCACTAATTCCAGGGAGAAAAAATTTCATTGAACCTTTTCCTTGAGGTATATGAGTTGTATCATCAGCTAAATAAATGGGTTTTAGTTGAACATATTTATAATTCCAAAAATAGTCTCTGCGATAAGTCATATGCTGAGTAGCCCCTATGTCCAATATCCAATAATTTTCAAATGAATCTACATGTTGAACTGCTAAAAAAACATATTCATATTGATCATCCTGGTAATTTTGATCTTCTGCATATTGAGTTGATTGTTGAGAATTTGAATTTGATATCTTCTTAAACTTTGGCAATTAATCATTGCTTAATAACAATTTGATGCATAATGACCCATCTTTAAACATCTTTTACATCTTACTTGACTGAAATTTCTGCCTCTTCCTGACTGTTCATTATTATTGGGAGGATTACTTTGAAAATTTTGTTGATTAAAATTGCTACGACCTCTACCTTGACCACGACCTCTTCCATGGCCTCGATTAGAAGACTGATTCTGAAAATTTCCAAAATTTGATTTTTCTTTTCCTTTAGAACTCAACTTTAGTGAAAATAGGATCTTCTCCTGATTGTTTTTGTTTTCCAAAAGATTTACTATGTTGATCCAATAATTCACTAAGTGAATCAAAAGTCACAGTTGATAACTTATCAGTTATTTGCAAAGTCTCAAAAAAATTCTTATAAGATGGAGGCAAGTCATTTATTACAATGGAGACTAGAAAACTATCTTCAAGTTTAGGAAAACTGCCTTTGATGATTTCCTGATGAATGTTCTTAATCTTTGAAATGTATACTAATACATCACCATTGTCTGCTAATCTTTGTTTAAGCAATTTCATTTTTAGATAAACTCCATGAGATGTAACATGAGTCTCAAAAATATTCTTTAATAGATTCCAAGCAGACCATGAATCTTTGGAATTCTCAATATGAACAAACATGTGTTCAGTTATAGAAGAACGTAGCAAAGCAAGTGCTTTTTCATCTTTCAAATTCCATTTTTGCTAAAGAAGTAGGATCAATGGGCTTAGTTGGAGCAGTATCAACATCACATATATCATGCCATAATTCATTATAGATCAAAGTGTTCTGCATGTGTCGATTGCAAGATTTGTAATTCTTGGGTCCATCTAACTTATCTAATTCTGTGAATAGATTGATTAATTTAGACATGATGTTTGTTTCATATTTGCAAGTGAATAATCCCCAAAAATCCAAAAGAGAGACACAAAGCGCCAAAAAGAAAGAGTACACAATCCACGTAAAATGAGTACTTTTAAGGGCTTGGCCTTAACCCTTTAAAAGTCTCGTTGGAAATGGAGTTTGAGAGAGTATTTTACCGGACTCTTCTCAACTTCTGAGCATTCAATACTACAATCAAATCTTTCAAATTTTGACCTTTTTTACAAGATAGATAGCCTTTTACAAGTAATAAAATGTGCCCCCCCTTGAACTAAAGTCATCAACAACTTAAAATATTACAACTCAAATGTGTAAAAAAAAAAAGAAAAGAAAACTCTTTAATATGAAGATCAAAGTTTAAAATTATTATAACTCCACATCTGTATGTTAAAACAGTTTCGGCTCCTTCATATGATCCTCAATCCGGTCCTCAATACGATCCTCAATCCTTTCCTCAATATGGTCCTCAATACAGTCCTCAATACGGTCCTCAAACCAGTCCGCGATACAGACCTCGATATGAAAAAATATTTTTGCAATGATTTTAGATAATTTAATATCAACAAAAAAAGTTGTCCACCAAAATCGCGCAGAAGGGGCTTCAAAAAATGAGGATACGCAACAATATTTTGACATGCAGAAGAGATTTGAGTGGGTGAAATCACACCATTAGTTTTGTGCAAAGGAGGTATGAGTGGATGAAATTGCACCAGTCTGCATGGTGATCCAAATACTTAGGATATTCTTGTTGAGATGGTTATTGTCTCAGATCTGCATTCGTCTATGTTCTAAAATTCATGAAATTCGTGTTCTGGTTATGGGCACAGAGAAAAACGCATCAAATATGAAGATGGTTATTGCCTCAAATCTGCGTTCACAATGGAAATGCAGTAGCAACAATAAACCTCAGATCTGCGTTCGTGTTTTGGTTATGGTCCCACCACGTTCAGATCGACCCTCCTTTCGCAAACCCTATAAAAGAACAGCCACAACTGCAAGTGGCGATGGTGATGCAACAACGAGATATCATGGAAAAAGTTGAGTGGATTAGCTCTTTGTGCGCGAGATCTCCAAAGGAATTTCTTCTCCAGAGGTACCAGATCCGATCCACACAAATTTTAATCTTCCTTTTCACCGATCTAATGCCAGAGATTCAATCTGATGACTTTCTGCGAAATTCAAATGTGATCCACAATCCGGGCCTTGATACAGTCCTTGAAACAAACCTTGATATAGACCTCAATACAGTCCTTGGTATGGACCATATATGAAAACTAAAAATAAATATAGGATCTACAACTCTGAAATTAAATTGCCATATTTATGAACAGATCTGACGCAATTTTTACAAAAAATGAGCCCTCTTAATTAATTAAAAAAACAACAGTGTATCTTAAGATTGTAAAACAATGCAGATTTATAACAGATCTGCAATGATCTTGAGATTTACAAGCCTCAATGTTGATAAATTTGCAGATTTAGAACCATAAACAATAGAAATAGCTCTAGAAATCTAATCAACAATAAAATGAAGATTAAATCTGAAATAAAATCAACAAATTGATTTAGAAAAAATCTGTAATTAAAAAACTAAATTTTCCTTACTTTAAACAACAACATATTACCTCATTATCGTTGCCCTTGAATTTGAAGAGATCCGTGTTGATGTCAATAAGTCTTCCTTGCTTCCTCGATCCATCACCAATTCTCTTCCTTGACAATTTTCACCACGGCTCTGATACCATGTCGACAAAGTGCCCTCAGACAAGTAATTTTATTAATAAGGAAAAGTGATTACAATCTGAAGTGAGAACTCAAAATCTACTCCTTAACCTCACTTGAAGAAGGAGCTAGTTTATATAGCTCAAATCTAAACTAAAAACTAGGAGAACAACCAATCACATAATCACATGAGTATGATAGGTGTCCTTTACATATAAGCTAGGTGTCCTTATCCTAACAAACTAGAATAAATTAATTTCTAAAAACATTTATACTAGAAAATACTTAGACTATAGAACTTTAGGATTATGAGGCTAACGCTTTCTTTGCAAGTTTATTTCATTTTTAATTTTTCTTTTGATAGCTAGTGTTTTAGGAAATTTAATTCATTTTCTTAGATTAGATAACATCTTCAATCGTCTTAATAACACCTTACACACTCATACAATTAATTACATTGTCTTACTCACTTTGACCTTGCCTTTAACTCAACCCTATCTAATTAAGAGTCCAATATAGGGGGCCGTAGACTTACCCTTAGCTTGCTATATGATAACTTGAGGTTTCTAGGGAAGCCTTCCTTGTGTTGGATCTCTATCCTTCACTAAAATGAGGGAAGTACTTGCCTAGGTGACAATGGAAATTACGTCCATATGTTACACTAGTCAAACATCTTGTGAAGGCTTTGCTCAAGTGATAGATTTTGTGATAACAAGTACTAAAAGACAAAATTTGGGGTGAAAGTGCACATGATGAAAATACTTGTAATTTATGAATGTTATAGTGTAAGCTTGTCTTCATCATCCTATTTGGGATAAGGAGAAAATTTTCTAAGTAGAATTTCAAGATTCAAGAAGGTAGAAGGGAAACAATCAAGAGGAATTTTAATAAATAGAGCCATTGCATTGAAATAAAAAGGGATTTTGGATCTTGGAGATTTCATGTAATATTGTTGGAACTTTAATGAGGAGAAGTTGTTTTTGGCAAAGCTGTTTTCTAGAGAACTTTGATTCCTGTGTGTACATGTCGTGGACTATTCTATTTCTTTTACTCAACATTTTAGTCGTGTAAGAATGTACCTCACATTGTAGACTATTCTTATGTGTATATGTTGTATTTTTGTTTCTATTCTTCTAGAAATGCTTGTTTGAATGTATGAGCATAATAATATATATAGTTGTTTTAATGTTGGACTATTCTGGGTTTGTAGTCATTTACTCATATTCTTGTCTTTATTCATAGCAAACTATTTCCTGGGTCATTGATAGGAGAATGCGTGATTTTGTGTTTTCTCTCTAGTTACTATTAGTTTCATTTGAATACATCCATTTTCATTTTAGATTAGTTGCATTCCATTATTTAGTTTAGAAAACCATTAATGGTGGATTGGGTTGCAAATGGTAAAACCCCAAAATCAGTAATGGTTGTTGGGCCAAAATCCAGATGGGTTCCCTATTCTAATGATGTGAATTATAATTGTGACTTCTTATTATGGATAACCCATTTTTTTGATCGAGGTTAATTTAACCTCGTCAATAGAATTGATGCTAGAAGGAGGGCTAGATGACAAACCGATCCGTGGGGAGCCATTTTTTTTGAAATGTATTAACTAACCCATGGCTCCTCTCCATATCTCTATAGGGGATCACCCTTTGAGTCTTCATAGGCCATTAGTCAACATCCCAGTAAAGATAATCAATCTCTTGTCAAATTTGAAGTTCGATGGTGAAGGGAAGGTCTATGCATTCATGCATCTTAGTAAATTTAACATTTCATGTCAGAATCTTCAAATTGTTTAGGATAATGAAATATGCCTATTTTTTATCCTCACATTAGAATGACAAATCAAATCATGATATAGGACATGTTGACCCCTAAAAAAAAGAGCAACATAAAGTTCTTTCCTGCAAATAGGTTGCAATGCATTATTACTTATATATATATTAAATAATACTAGATAGATGGGACCCCTTGATAAAATCTATGATAGAAAGCGCTCTTCTTATTTGCGCCATTGATCACCTTGCGAAAAAGATTCACAGTTTCGAAGAATAAGAGTGGAAATCCTAACCTATTTACATGTGCAACTAATGGATGATAAGGGTGCTAGCAATTTGGTTTCAAAATAAAAGAAATGTTTATTGTATTAACCATATAAGTCTACTCTTTCTACCCTTAGGTTTTGGTATATTGTTTCAAATATCAATAATACACCACTCATGGTATATTTGCATGCATGGGAAAATACTTATTATGTTGGATATGATACCCCACTAGCGAGGAATGTGGGACATATTATTTTGATGCTAAGTGTTAAATGGGATATTATTATTATGGAGTTCATATTAGGGGCCGATTCGACTTTGAATTTGGAAATGGCGCTTTAGGTTCTATGCATTTACATATGCGATGGAAATATTCTATGATTGGAATAAGTTTTTTGTTTGGAAATTGGAAGAGCTCTATTTTTGGTTGTGGTTGATGAAATTAAATGAGAAAATAAGGGAAGTGACATGCATTTATTGAACTTCGTTCCAACCCTACCTCGAATCTACCACCTTCCCTTTCTCTTTGCATTCATTTTTCTACTCTGGTTAGTAGCACCTCAATTGTGCTCGGCCGTTGGCGGAAAAATAGTTGTGCTCTTAAACTTTCTGGTATTCTTTTCACAGGTATGTTGGCTCTTATCTCTCCATTCATGATGGTCAATTATGCTCTAAACGAAATTATTATGTTGGCTCTTGTAGTTTGCATGTAGAATGTGTTTTTTTTCCGAAGCTTTTAATCGATTTACTGTGGGCATTGGCCATATAACTCACATTTTGAATTGGGTTTCTTCCTGTTGGCATTAAAATGTTTCAAACTGTTGGACATAGTGTCATTAATGTGTTGTCATTGATGTCAAACACTATAAAAATATGTAGTATAACAGTTAGCAGAAAATGTCAAACAATATGCAGAGATTAAAGCTCAAGAGGGTTAGCGAATGAAGATCAAAGCTCAGAAGGAAGAGCGCATTGTAGAAATGTTGTCGGGATCGATGGAAAGACTGAGAAGTTGATCGATACACAGGAAAAGGTGAGAAGCCTCAAAAACTGTCCGATCAAGGGCTTAAGGACCGTTGGAGGATTGGTCAACAATCAGATCAAGTTGTGACCGTCGGATATGCAAGTAAGATCAACGACAGGGATGAATTGCGGAGAGAAAAAGGAGAATTAAACAACGAGTTATTCCCAATCCCGCAATGAGTCTAGATCATCATATCTCATCGAATCAAAGATCGACGACTATGGTTGATCCCCCAAATGATCATATTAAGTTGTGACCACCAGATATGTAAGTTCCAGATCAACGACATGGATAGATAGAAGATAACGAAAGGATAATTAAACAATATATTATTTCTAGTCCTGCAATTCGTCAAGACCTTCAGATCTTATAGATTCAAAGATCGAGGACTGTGGTTGATCCATCAACAATCCACTTCGACCATTGGATCAAGTTAAGTGGAAGGATAGGATAAGAAAGGTAAATGGGTTGAGATTTCGAATACCTGAATTCCTGATAGCCATTGGATCACTTTAAGTGGAAGGATAGGATACACCAGGTAAAAGGGCTAAGATTTCTAATACCCGAATTCTCGATAGCCGTTGGATCACTTTAAGTGGAAGGATAGGTTAAGCAAAGAAGAAGAGTCGTTGGATTTGAACCAAGGTAAAGAAACATCACAGATAGATTGAGTCGTCGATCTAAGATCATGATGAATGAACAACATTAATATCAGGTTAAAAGTTGTGAGGAGGTTACACTTCAGGGAATCTCACTTCAGAAGAATTAGGAACTGGAGAAGTCGAATTACCCAAAGTCACGAAGGCCGAAATCAATAAGGACCGGTAGATCTAGACAATAAATGATGACCGTCAGATCAAGAATGATGGTCAACTTCAACGTTGACCACTTCGGCGAAATGGAGTTGAGAACATGTAAAATCACCCGAAGGTCGAAGTTCCAGAGTCACGAGGTTAAGACACGTAGCACTCATATTGAGAGGCTACGTCATCAACAATGGCATTAGCAAGGACACGTGGCATAATCAGATGATGAAAAGTGTCAAGATAAAATCAAAAGTTCAAGTACATGCAAATCAAGAATCTGAGTGACACGTGGCATCCACTTGGTCCGTGCCATGTTATAAAATGACATTAGCAAGTTACGTCACTTCGGGAATTTTACTTTGGGAGTTTCACCACCAACAAATGACCTAAGTCCCAAAGTTCTGAAGTGGACATGAGTCATCCGATCTGAAGAACACTTCGGAAGTGTTCTCGTCCGTTGATCAAGTACATTGGAAGGATAGTGTAAGTGGAAGTGTTAACCAACAACAAGCAGTCTCCACCACCTATGACTTATTCAACAGGTGATCACTCCGAAGAAAATGGAGCAACGATTACCCGAAGTCCCGAAGTCCCGAATGCCGAAGTCCCGAAGTGAACATGTGTCATCCGATTTAAAGAACACTTCGGGTGCATTCTCAATCGTTGAAGATTAGGGACACATGTCTCTTATTCGGGAGATTTGTAAAGAGGCTGGAAGTCGCGAAGGAAGAAGTCCCGAAGTCCTGAAGTGGACATGAGCATTCCGATCTGAATAATACTTCGGGTGCATTCTCAACCATTGAATATTATGAACACGCGTCTCTTATTTAGAGATTTGTAAAGAGGCTGCAAGTCGCGAGGGACAAAGTCCTGAATTGCCGACAACCATCCATCTCATCGGGAGATTAAAACATGACCGTTGATTCTGATAAGTGATCAAGCACTCTCTTAGCACATCGCCTGGTCACCGCCTGTGGTCATATGGAATAAGAGAAATAAAAGTAAAAGATAATACATCACTTAAATTGATAAGCCCATGGTTTTTTGTTGTCGATCATATGTAATGGTTTGAAGGAAGCGCCTCAGCAGGACGTGATTTCTGCAGTATTAACAAAGATTATGGCTAATTTAAATGAATAGGTGCGATGGTCGAAACAAAAGGACACAATACGTTATATCTCACACTAGTTTTAAGATTATATAAACGAGATAGAGTGGTGAGAAGAAAGTGTCTCTGCAGTTCAAATAAGAAGATCAAAACATAAGCAAAGTTCAAGAAGAAGAATTGTTGGTTCTAATGGGCCTGTCAATGCCTTATTGAAGATCAAGAACAGAAGAAGACAGAGGAACAATTATGCAATCCAACATTTGATAGAAGACCTTTATTGGACTACAACAAATTCATTGGAGATTAAATGATAGAAGCTAGAGATCATGAGATGAAGTTTGACTGTAGAGAGGTTGCAACAGACAAGTAGAAAGTGCAACAGTTAATAATTCTAAGAAGACTTAAAGAATTGAAGTATCTATGTGTGTTTATGAACACCTTGAACAAAGTATAGTAAAAGAGTTATACGTGTTATAACCCGCATAAAGGGAGGAAGGGTGGAGCAAGGGAAAACAAGTCGAAGTCAAAAGGTCAAATCTCATAAGACTTGTGTTAATGGTTGCATGAATCAAATTCGATGAAGAGCAGAAGAGATTGAATTTCATTATGAAATTAAGGGTGGTTGGGTGGTGAAAGGGCAGGTTGGAGCCTACAGGGGAGTAGGTGCTTCCTTGTTAGTTTTAGTTGACTAAATAGAGGGTCGTAGCCTCCTTTCAGTTGTAGCTGGTAAATAGGGCGTTGAAGGATCCTTTCAGTGGTAGCTGATAAACTAGGGGGTCGTAGCCTCCTTTCAGTTGTAGTTGGTAAATGGGGTGTGGAAGCATCCCTTTATTCGTAGCTGAAGAAACATGGGGATAGTCTCTCCATCAATTTGTAGCTTGAAAACAATTTTGTAAAAGAACAATTTATTAATGAGAAGTGAGTTGGTGGTTTTCCCTGTTGGGTCCACGATAAAATCTTGTGTTCACAAGGGTTTTTTGTTTATCATATATTGATTAATTAAATAATTAATGTGTGTGCTTAATAATGATGGAATTAATAATAAAAAAATAGGCAATACTGATTCACCCCTGTTGATTAAGGTTGGTTGTCATTGATGTCAACCCTTGAAGAAAGCCCGGTAGCACAAAGGTTTGGGTAATGGACCCAAGTTTGTTTGATGTAAATATGACTCATTATTGTCTTGTCATGGTTGATAATAAACACAAATGGATGAACTCCAAAGTAGTCCCCTTATGGTGAAATCCCTCATGGGAAGACACTTTGCAGATTGAGTTATCCTAGAAGTATGGTTAGAGAACCCATGCTTATTTGTTGAATAATGAGATGAAGGTCAGTGAATTTTTCAATAAAACTATCCTACATGGATATTTCTTGTCATTCCATTTCCGGTGGTATGTGGAACATCACATAACTCCTCACGGTTAGAGAGTTATGACCACGTGAAGTTGGAGAACCCAGGTTTGGGTAATGGACCCAAGTTTGTTGGATGGATAATGGTATGAGTTTTGATAAATTTTTAGGTAATACTAATCTATATGGATAGTATATGTCATTCCATTTCTTTTGGTATGTGGAATGTCATATAACTCCTCATGGTTTGAGAGTTATGGCCTTACGAAGTTTGAGGACCCTCATATGTCATCTAGAAGCCCCAAAAGGTCAAAGTAGTCAAAGTGGTTTAATAGATTTTAGAAGGTAAATAATAAAGTGAAGTGATGCGTTTAATATAATTCAAAGTGAATACAAAATAAATTATTTAAATAATAAATTTAATGGAGAAATTAGAATTGGGTTAACCCTAAAATAAGGAAAGTGGGCAAAGTGACCTATAAGATGTTTTTAAGGAAGCTACTTGGAGAGTATAAATAAGAGGCAAGGATCTCTCATTTAATATCACACTTATAGGTGTCTGAGGTAACCAAACTGAATTTCAGAGGGAGGGTGAAGAAAACAAGGCCAAAATTCAAGGGAGGATAAATTCTTTTGATGATGCTTTCTAAGGTATGTTATTTACAGGTCATCTCACCATTTTTGTAATAATTTTTTTTATAGAATGATCCAGACCGTGAAATTGATATTCCATTGAGGAAACATATCCAAGTATATGTGGTAAAAAATTCATCTTGTGGGACGTTGTATTTTTGGAGTTACACTTCATGGAAAATAGGGTTTGTGGCTAGTCCTGAAACTAGTCTAAAACAAGTGTTTCAGGTAAAAACGTCATAACTTCTTCGTAACAGATCCAAATTCAGTAAGAAAAAATGTGTTGATTATATTACAATACTTAGTATTATGTGTAAAATTTTCAGATCCATTCAACAAATATTCTGTGCGGGGCACGCTCTACAAGGTCGCTCTCTAGAATAAGCCAGAATTCAACAAGGTATGCCATTTTTGTTATAAATCCTTTTCTGAGAGGTTCTAAGTAGTGACACCCAGAGGAATTGCATAAAACACACCGAAGAACATTTTCTATCATTTTCATATCTTCATTCATTACAAGTACATAGTTATGATTGTTTCAAGTTAGGGTTGTTGACTAATCCAAAACTATTCATGTGAGACTAAAGAAAAGTTTGATGAAAATGCTATTCTCTTGTTGTTAAAGTTAAGGAAGGTTTATAGGTATGTGATCATATACACCAGGTCTATTACAGAGTTACAAATCATATTTGGATGATGGAATTGATGAGGGATTTTGGTTGAGGTACATGTTGGGTACACGGTTGAGAGAAGTATTTGATGAGTTGACACATACATGAGGTGTATAGTTGATGATGTTGGTACATATTGATAAGTCGTAGTTGATGAGTATTTGACACATGATTGGTAAATACTTGGTACATGGTTGTATGCACTTGTTTATGGTACATTTTGATTACAGGTTATTTGGTACAGGTTGGTGCATGGTTGATGCACTTGTTTATGGTACAGGTTGATTACAGGTTGAGGTACAGGTTGATGCATGGTTCAGGTTTATTGGTACAAGTTTACAATGATATATCTCACAATGATAGTATGACAGTGGTTCCATCATTTTACTTCTACTTCAGGGCTATTGGACGGGGCAAGGACAGGTGGTTGTAGCCACCTTCTGGTTGTAGCCGAAGAACATAGGGGGTTGTAGCCTGCTTCTGGTTGTAGCCATAGAATTGGGGAGTTGGATATTCCCTCAGGTTGTATCCTAAGAAACTAGGGGGCTGGAGCCTCCTTCCAATTGCAACTGGAAAACAAAGGAAGTTGGTGCTTCCAATGAATGTAATTCTTTAAGACATATACGAAAAAACATTCCATGGTTTTATCCCGCTTTGGGTTTCCACGTAAAACACTGGTGTACTGTGTATGTGTATGATTGTTCATTTGTTCATTGCTCATTATTGGATGATAATTCTACATTGATATAACATTTGTATTATTTGGTTAAAAAGGATTATAATTGCTCTATTACTGATTCACCCCCCCTCTCAGTAATCCAACAATTGGTATCAGAGCAGGTTCCTTCAGAAATCAGTTTAACCATTGAAAGGTAGATCATGGAGAGCAACAACTTGTATAAAAATGGAATACCACAGTTTGATTGACAAAATTATGATTTTTGGAGCATAAGGATGAAGACATATATACAGACACATGGATTTGAAATTTGGCAATCAACTATAGATGGATACAAAACACCAGCAATTCCACCAACAAATGACAAAGTAGTGAAACTTGGTTAGAATAATTCCAAAGCCACAAATTCACTTTTGAATGGTCTCAATGAAACAATATTCACCAAAGTTGTAGATTGTAAATTTGCTAAAGAGATTTGGGACAAGTTTCAAAATATTTATGAAGGAGATTCAAAAGTGAAAGCAACAAAGCTTCAAACTTACAGAGTTCAGTTTGAACAACTAAAGATGAAGGAAGATGAGAATATTGCAACCTACTTCTTACGAGTCGATGAAACAACGAATGAAATCATAGGATTGGGAGAAGAAATCGAAGAATCTGTAATTGTTCAAAAGGTACTAAGATCTCTTCCTATGAGATTTGACCCTAAGATATCAACACTAGAAGAAAGATCAGATCTAAACTCAATAAGCATGGACGAACTGCATGGAATCTTCACAACATATGAAATGAGAACTGATCAGATCTTCAGAAGCTTTTGAAAACTTTAAGATCTACAAGGAAATGGTTGAAAATGAAATGGATTCAAAAATCAAATGCTTGAGATCTGATAATGGAGGAGGGTTCACTTCAAAATAATTTATGGACTACTGCAACAATCATGGAATAAAAAGACAATTCTCCATTTCCAGGACACCTCAACATAATGGAGTTGTTGAAAGAAAGAACATGACAGTACAAGAAATGGCTCGAACAATGCTAATGAATTCCAAATTGACAGATATATTTTGGACATAGGAAATGCATACAATAGTTCACATTCAAAACAGAGTAATGCTCAGAAACAACATTGAAAAAACTCCCTACGAGCTATGGAAATGAAGACCCGCAATTGTGAAGCACTTCAGAGTTTTTGGAAGAAAATGCTATATCAAAAGAGAAGATGGCAGAATGGGAAAGTTTGAATCTCGTGTGGACAAATGAGTACTTGTTGGTTACTCAAGTACAAGGAAATCATACAAGTGTTACAATCTGAGATTGAACAAAGTTGTGGAAAGCATCAACGTAACAATTGATGAAACAGACAGAACATAATCAAATGAAGAAGAAAATTAATCAATGGAACAACCTTTCGAAGAAGAAGCATAAGATGAAAAATAAGTAGAAGAGGAAGATGAAGAGAATCTGATAGAAACAAAAGAACAATTTCAACAAGTGTCTCGAAAGACACCTAGCAGACGAGTACAGAAGAATCATCCTTCAGATCAAATTATTAGAAACAAAGATGCAGGTGTTGAGACTAGAAGAAGAATCTGTTCACCATAACAAACACACCTAACACTCTTATCTACAATTGAACCAAACTGTTTTGAAGAAGCTAGCAAGGATGAATTTTGGAATAAGGCCATGGATGAAGAATTTGATCAAATAGAGAAAAATGACACTCGGGAATTGGTTCCAAGACCAAAGAATAAGAATGTGATTGGCACAAAATGGGTTTTCAAGAATAAATTGAATGAAGATGGACAAGTTACAAGGATACAAAGCTAGATTGGTATGTAAAGGATATGCACAGATTGAAGGAATCGACTTTGAAGAGACATTTGCCCCAATTGCCAGAATGGAAGCATTAATTTGTTTGCTTTTAGCTTATGCATGCTCCAAAAATATTAAAGTGTATCAGATGGACGTAAAATCAACTTTTTTCAATGGGGAAATTGAAGAAGAAGTCTACATTGAACTACTAGAAATATCAGTTGTTAAAGAATGCATATTATGTGTGTAAATTAAAGAAGGCCTTGTATGGTCTAAAACAGGCTCCTAGAGCATGGTACTCTAGACTGGATAAGTATCTGCAGCAGGAAGGGTTCAAAAAAGGAAGTGCAGACAACAACCTCTACATCAAGGTAAGTCAAGGTAATATTTTATTAATTGAAGTTTATGTTGATGATATTATTTTTGGTAGTGACGATGACAGGTTAAGCCAAAAATTTGAAAAGGATACGCAGAATGAATTTGAAATGTCATTACTTGGAGAACTATCCTTCTTTCTGGGACTTCAGATACATCAAAGCAACCAAGGAATTTTTATTTCTCAAATCAAGTATATAAGAGAAATGCTAAAGAGGTTCGGAATGGAAGATTGCAAACCGGTTATCACTCCTATGCAAACCAGTTGCAAGTTGAGCAAAGATGATGATTCAAAGTCTATAGATCAGACACAATATAGGTCAATTATTGGCAACCTACTATATGTGACAACTTCCATATCATATGTAATGCAGGAAGTTGGACATGTGGAATGATTTCAAGAAACACCAAAGGAATCACATGTATTGGTAGTGAAGAGGATTTTCAGATATCTCAAAAGAACAAAAGAGTTTGGATTATCGTATCCAAAAGAAAATGATCTATCACTTATTGCCTACACAGATGCAGATTGGGCAGGTTGTATTGATGACCAAAAAAGCACCGGTGGAGCAACGTTCTACTTGGGTGAGTGTTTAGTATCATGGCTAAGCAAGAAACAATCATCAATATCTTTATCTACAACTGAGACAAAGTATATTGCAACAACATTATGTTGTACACATATTCTTTGGATAAAACAAACTCTGACAGATATGCAGGTTGAGTATGATGAGACCATTCCAATATATTGTGATAATACAAGCGTCATCAGTATCTCAAAGAACCCGGTGATGCACTCCAAGACGAATCATATTCCAATCAAGTATCACTTTCTACAGGAGAAGGTTACAGAAAAGAGCATCAAAGTTGAGTATGTGGGCACAAAAGAGCAAGTGGCAGACATCTTTACAAAACCACTTCCACGAGAAGCCTTTGAGTATCTTTTCCAGAGACTCAGAGTTATTTCTACTCCAAAATGAATGATTTTGAATGCTTATCTTATATGTATTAGATGTACACGAGGAAGCACCATAAATAAGACAATTCAGTCAGGGGGAGCAACCTCAGATGGAAAGATACATTTTCCATTGATGACAAAGGGGGAGAGATTCATCAGATGTAGAGGACAGAGGCATGGTTCCAAGGGGAGAAATGGTCACAGAGATGCAGATGACAAAGGCATGTTTCCAGGGGGAGCATGAGTGATACGACTTCAGTACTACATGACATAATTTCAGTTTTTCATCAAAGTGTTGCCATTAATGCAAATGGGAGATTGTTGATTAAGGTTGGTTGTCATTGATGTCAACCCTTGAAGAAATCCCGGTAGCACAAAGGTTTGGGTAATGGTGTAAGGTAGCTAGAGAGGTAGTCGGGGGGCCCATAGGACCCATAGTGATAATAGTGGAGGCCATTCAATGTAAGGTGGACAAGGTCCACTATATTATTAAATAAGGCCCACAATGGTAGCTAGATATATTAAATGGGTAGTTAGATACAATAAATGTAAGAGGACTTCTTAGAAGATTCCTCCTCTAAAATGTTCTCAGGTGATGGTAGCACTATATAAAGGGGTTCAAACAATGTAATGGGATATGAAGAGAATTATTGTATTGTGAGCTGTAGCTCAATAGGAGGATGCCCCCTTGAAGAGACAAGTGAACAAGAGAGGATCTCTTCCATAATATGATTCATTGTATGGTGTTTCCCTACCTTAAGGGGTTCGTAATAATAAATTGTGGTTTCTTATATATTTCTTTGTGGATGTATTCAGGTTCTTAACAAGTGGTATCAGAGCACTTTCCTTGGCAGACATTATGGGCAAATATTTTTTAATTTTTGCAGATTTTTTTTTTCGGAGAAGAAAAAAAAGGGCCGCGACATTCCAGAAATTTTCGATATATTTCTGTGAAAAATTTGTAGAAACAGGTTGTAGATCTGAGTTCCTCTCAGAAAAACACCCAAGTTGAAAAAACAAATTGTCTGAAACAGATTCCGAGAAGTCAATATATTGAAGTTTTAAAATCTGTAATTTTTCAGGTTTTTTTCGCGGATGACAACGCAATATTATTATTATTTTTTTTTAGCATCCAGAGGCCGAATTTTCCCACAAAAAATTACATATTTGAGTTCCTCTCACAATTTCACCCAATTTCAAAAGCAAAATCAGTTGAAACGGAGTTCGGGAAGTGAAGTTATGAGCATTTTAACTTCAACAATTTTTCAGGGTTTTTCCGGAAAATGCCACGATTTTCTAAAGTAATTTATTGTTCTATTTTTTGGATTTTTTCATGACAGCGGCGAGACTGCAGAGTTCATAAATTTTCATAGGGTGCTCATATGGCTATTTCTTCTCAAACCCTCAAAGAAATTCTACAGATTACTGAAGCATTCAAAGCCCAATTGTTTGACACATTGAATGACAGATTGGATGGCTTTGTAGATGGCCTCACAAACGACCTCAATGATGGTTTTCGTAGTATTCAATATTCATTGGATAATGTGCAGGAGATATTTCTTATGACGGACCTCAGGGATGAATATAATCAAGAAATATATGCTTTGTATGATTTTGAGGCCGATTGTGATGATTGGTATATGGATAGTTGTCATTTCTGGGATGACAACCACTTCCATATTTTATTTGATGACTCTACTCCACCTTCTGTAGAGAACATCAATATCCCACATCAGGAGCTAGTTACCAACGTCCAACTTGCATATTCTACAATGATATTGTTTCTTCCAGATTCATCTTTGATCATCTCCCACTATGTGGATGGATATTCTTATTTGGATCCACATGATAGGTGTCAGTATTGAGAGCATAATTTTTAGTTGGTTATTGGGTGTCGACATCTTCCATGTGGGGTTCACATGAGAAATTGGACATGGGACCCTCATTTACAATGGTGGTTGGACTACTTCAGCATGGTGGATTCCATTTCTCAATGGGACCCTGGTTCTCTAGTCCACTTCAGCACTATGGTCCACACTTATCCATGAGACCTTGGTATATGGTTGTACATCAAGCATTGAGGACAACACTTTCATAAGGGGGATGGAATGTAATGTAGCTAGAGAGATAGTGGGGGGGTCCAGAGGGCCCATAGTGATAATAGTGGAGGCCATTTAATGTAAGGTGGACTAGGTCCACTATATTATTAAATAAGGCCCACTATGGTAGCTAGATATAATAGATGGGTAGTTAGATATAATAAATGTAAGAGGACTTCTTAGAAGGTTCTACTTTTAGAAGATTCCTCCTCTAGAATGTTCTTAGGTGATGGTAGCACTATATAAAGATATTCAAACAATGTAATGGAATATGAAGAGAATTATTGTATTGTGAGTTGTAGCTCAATAGGAGAATGTCCCCTCGAAGAGGCAAGTGAATAGGAGAGGATCTCTTCTATAATAGGATCCATTGTATGATGTTTCCTTACCTTAAGGGTTTGGTAATAATAAATTGTGGTTTCTTCTATCTTGCTTTGTGGATCTATTCAGGTTCTTAACAAATGGACCTAAGTTTGTTTGATATAAATATGACTCATTATTGTTTTTTCATGGTTGATAATAAGTACAAATGGATGAACTCCAAAGTGGTCCCCTTATGGTGAAAAACCTCATGGGAAGATGCTTTGCGGATTGAGTTATCCTAGAAGTATGGTTAGAGAACCCATTCTTATTTGTGGAATAATGAGATGAAGGTTAGTGAATTTTTCAGTGAAACTATCCTATGTGGATGGTGTTTGTCATGCCATTTCCAGTGGTATGTGGAACATCACATAACTCCTCACGGTTAGAGAGTTATGGCCATGAGAAGTTGGAGAACCCAGGTTTGGGTAATGGACCCAAGTTTGTTTGATGGATAATTTAATGAGTTTTGATATATTTGAAGGTAATAATATTCTATATTGATAGTACATGTCATTCCATTTCTGGTGGTATGTGGAATGCCACATAACTCCTCACGATTTGAGAGTTATGGCCTTACGAAGTTGGATGACCCTCATATGTCATCTAGAAGCCCCAAAAGGTCAAAGTAGTCAAAGTGGTTTAAGAGATTTTAGAAGGTAAATAATAAAGTGAAGTGATGAGTGTACTATAATTCAAAGTTAAGGAAGGTTTGTAGGTATGTGATAATATACACCAGGTCTATTATAGAGTTACAAATCATATTTATATGATGAAATTTATGAGGGCTCTTGGTTTAGGTACATGTTGGGTACATGGTTGAGACAAGTAGTTGATGAGTTGGCACATACATGAGGTGTATAGTTGACGATGTTGGTACATATTGATGAGTCATAGTTGATGAGTAGTTGACACATGATTGATACATACTTGGTACATGGTTGGATGCACTTGTTTATGGTACATGTTGATTACAGGTTGGTGCATGGTTGATGCACTTATTTATGGTACATGTTGATTATAGGTTGAGGTACAGATTGATGCATGGTTGATGCATGGTTCAGGTTTATTGGTATAGGTTTACAACAGTATATCTCACAGTGATAGTGTGACAGTGGTTCCATCATTCTACTTCTACTTCAGGGCGGTTGGACGGGGCAAAGACGAGTGGTTGTAGCCACCTTCCGGTTGTAGCCAAAGAATATAGGGGGTTGTAGCCTCCTTCTGGTTGTAGCCATATAATTGGGGAGTTGGAGCTTCCCTCAGGTTGTAGCCTGAGAAACTAGGGGGTTGGAGCCTCTTTCTAGTTGCAGCTGGAAAACAAAGGAAGTTTGTGCTTCCAATGAATGTAATTCTTCTAGACATATAAGAAAAAACATTCCATGGTTTTCTCCCACTTTGGGTTTCCACGTAAAACACTGGTGTACTGTGTATGTGTATGATTGCTCATTTGTTCATTGCTCATTATTGGATGATAATTCTACATTGATATAACACTTGGATTATTTGGTTAAAAATGGTTATAATTGTTCTATTACTGTTTCACCCCCCCTCTCTCAGTAATCCAACAATCCCCCCCCTCTCAGTATTGATGGATATTCCATCAATTGGTATTAGAGCGAGGTTACTTTAAGAACGGTGTAACAAACTGAAAGGAAGATCAAATTAATCACACATGGATGGAAAAAATATTTATACTGTGAATGGAACCCCAATACTTGGAAAATAAGAATACATATTTTGGAGTACAAAACTGGAAAGTCATCTGAAGGTATTGGGACTTGAAGTATGGAATTTAGTGATCATTGATTACTTCCCACCAAACAGAGTAAGGAATCCAACTCAAAAGAAAGCCAAGAAAAGTAACTCAATGACAATGAATACAATCCTTGATGGATTACCTAATGAAGTCAAAGATAAGATAGGTGAATGTAACTCTGCAAAGGAACTTTGGGATAAGATAAAAGACCTCTACTCAGATGAGAAATCAAATGAAGCATTTCAATCGGAACAAAGCTCAGTCTACAACAATTCTAGTGATGAATATTCTGTTGAAAAAGACTCAGACATTGAAGAAGAAGTCAATCTTGAAGCTGAACTTGAGTGTGCTTTGGATGAACTGAGAAAATATAAACAACTAAAGGATCTCATGCTGGAGCAAAGGAATAAACAAGGTTCAAAGAAGAAAGAACTTTAGCGAATCATATTTGACTTTATAATCCAAGTCCAACTGGATCAAGAGAGATTGGAATCCTTGGAACAATCTCTTAATAAGGAGCAACAAAAGGTCGAAGAGCTCAAACAAAAACAACTAGAAAGTGAGGAAGAAAATCATACCTTAAAAAGACAACTAATGTCCTCATAAGAGGAGATACACATTTCAAGACAATAAGCAATCATTAGCATGGAAGAAGCCAATAATTTAATACAAGAAGCTATTGGACTCAAGGATCAACTGAAGACTGTTAAAAAATTCAAGAAAAGAACTGAAGCCCTTGATAAAATTCTTAGTCTACAAACATTTCCTAAGAACAAATCTGGCCTTGGATATGACCAAGTATACATAATTAAAGGATCAAGTCCTATTACTCAGATTGAAGTAGAATATGACAAGTGTTGTGATGATACCTCCAAAGAAACAACTATGCAACATAAGGATGACAAGAATGAATACTCCTATATTCAAGAATCTGCTCATCCTCCCAAGAAGATGTATCGAATCAAAAGAGAAGATACAAAAGAAATTCCTATCAAGGATGAAGAGGAAGACTCAACGACCAATAAAGGTAAATACTCTCCACAATATTCTGATTGCAATAATGTTGATATTGAATTCTCCCCTGCAAGTAAATAAGAAGATTCAAATACAATAGAAGAATGTTCTATTAGCACTTATCCCATGGAATAAGTAGAAGAAGAACTATCTAAGGCCAAACATAAAGTTGATTGGAGTCTCTATGAATACCACTATGACCATAATTATTCAAACTATAGTTTTCTTCATGACGACACTAAAGAATTTCTTGAAAATAGTCAAAAGCATATCTTAGAAATAAAAGAAATGCTTAAAGACAATGAAAGAATCATATTTGAGAAAAATATTAAGCTAGAAGAAAAAGAAGAGGAGATTGAGAAATTGAAGAATGAAATTAGTCAAGCAAAAGAAGAAAAGAAGGAAGATGATGAACTTAGAATAAACCTTGCAAATATAAAAGAACTAAGAGAAAGCAATGCCAATCTGAAAACCCAACTTGGAGCAGCCAAAAGAAGAGAGGAGGTAGTAAGGAACCAATTGAACAAAATGGTAGAATCATGTCATAAGATGGAAGCAAAAGTTGTGAATATTAGAAAGAAGGTTGAGAAGTCAAACACCCAAGTCAAGTTCTTGAACAACTCCATGACCTTGGATGAGATCTTGGATAGTCAGAGATCACCAAATCACAAATCTAGTCTTGGCTACAACAAAGAAGAAATTAGTAATCCTAAGAAACCTGATACAAGTCCTTCATTTGTAAAAGGTGAAGACAAGTCTGATGCAAGTCTTTCATTTATAAAAAGTGAAGGAAGGTTTGATACATGTCCTTCATTTTTAAAAGGGGAAAGTAGGTATGACACAGGTTCTTCATGTTCAAAGAATGAAAACAACACTACAATATTTAGAAGATCATATCAAGGAAGACATCCAGAAGCTACTCATACACCTCAAAGTAAGTTTAGAAGAGAGTCACTTTCATGGATGAATCAAAGGAGGTATGAGAGTGTTTTTAATGGTTATTGTTTTTCTTGTGATGAATATGATCATAAATCCTTGGATTGTAGGCATCATGGAAGAAAACAAGTTGGTAGGTTCAACAAAAGTATAATGTGTTGGAACTGCAATCTGGTTGGACATATTGCTACACATTGTTACACTATGAGATGCTACAGTTGTGGTGGATATGGCCACAAAGACCAAAACTGTTGGAACTCAAGAAGACAGACAATGAGAAATTCTTCATACAATACGAAAAGAAGAGAAAATGAAACATGGAATAAAAATGAAGTTGCAGTAATGGAAGATCAGAGAACAAAGTTCAAGAAACTAGGACATTCACAGATGTGGATAGCAAAGATTGAACAAGTGAACACGAGTGAAGACAATTGTTGCAAAAGGAATTGCAGACATGTGACAAGCATAGTATAAACTTTCTCAGACGACCTTAGAGAAATGTACAGTAGAAAAGTATCATGAATAGAGATGGATACATATGGCTAGAGATCGATGAGAATCAATCTAAAAATCTAAGGTCGTTTGAAAAATATGAGCTACAATTGCGTAGTGTTCGTCTAGGACAACCGTATCTGCAGCAACAACATTATGATGTACAAAATTCTATACATGACATCCTGTAGAGATAACAAAAGGAGAGACCTTGTCAGGAAGAGCTACCCTTTTTAGAAACAAAAGGGGAGAACAGTCAGAGGCAGAGAGAGCAGAGTGACAAGGGGAGTTATTCAGTTATGGCAGGTAGAGCATGATTGTAGGGGGAGCTACTAGAGTTCATATATTAATAAATAACATATAGAAAGATAGATCATAGGAGGAGAAATCCTTTGCCATTGATTTCAAAGGGGGAGAGTAACTTCATAGGAGAGAAGCATCATCATAGGGGGAGATTGTGTATGAAGTTGGAATGTTGCCATCAATGACAAAAGGGGATATTGTTGTTCATAGTGTCATTAATGTGTTGTCATTGATGTCAAAAAGTATAACAATATGCAGTATAACAATTAGAAGAAAATGTCAGACAATATGCAGAGATTAAATCTCAGGAGGGTTAGCGAATGAAGATCAAAGCTCATAAGGAAGAGTGCATTGTAGAAATGTCGTCGGGATCGATGGAAAGTCTCAGAAGTCAATCGATACACAGGAAAAGGTGAGAAGCCTCAACAACTGTCTAATCAAGGGCTTAAGGGCTGTTGGAGTATTGGTCAATGATTAGATCAAGTTGTGACCATCGAATATGCACGTAATATCAACGACAATGATGGATTGCAGAGAGAAAAAGGAGAATTAAACACTGTGTTATTCCCAATCCCGCAATGAGTCTAGATCATTAGATCTCATCGAATCAAAGATCGACGAATATGGTTGATCCACCAAACGATCAGATTAAGTCGTGACCGTTAGATACGTAAGTTCCAAATCAATGACAGGGATAGATTGAGGAGAACAAAAGGAGAACTAAACAACATGTTATTTCCAGTCCTGCAATTAGTCAGGACTGTCAGATCTTATGGATTCAAAGATCGATGACTGTGGTTGATCCATCGACAATCCACATTGGCCGATGGATCAAGTTAAGTGGAAGGATAGGATAAGCAAGGTAAAAGGGTTGAGATTTTGAATACCCGAATTTCGATAGCCGTTGGATCACTTGAAGTGGAAGGATAGGATAAGCAAGGTAAAAGGGATGAGATTTTGAATACCCGAATTCCCGATAGCTGTTGGATCACTTTAAGTGGAAGGATAGGATAAGAAAAGAAGAAGAGCCATTGTATTTAAACCAAGGCAAAGCAACATCACAGGTAGATCGAGTCGTCGATTTAAGATCATGATCAATGAACAACATTCACTTCGGGTTAAAAGTTGTGAGGAGGTTACACTTCGGGGAATCTCACTTCGGAAGAATTGGGAATTGGAGAATTTGAATTACCCGAAGTTGCGAATGACAAAATGAATAAGGATCGGTAGATATGAACAATAAATTATGACCATTGGATCAGGATGATGGTCAACTTCGGCGCTGACCGATTTGGTGAAATGGAGTCGAGAACATGTAAAATCACCCGAAGGCCAAAGTTCCGAAGTCATGAGGTTAAGACACGTAGCAATCGTATTAAGAGCCTACGTCATCAACAGTGACATCAAAAAGGACACGTGGAATAATTAGATGATGACAAGTGTCAATATAAAATCGACATTTCAAGTACATGTAAATCAAAAATTTGAGTGACATGTGGCAACCACTCGACTCGTGCCATGTCATCAAATGATGTCAACAAGTTACCTTAGTCCGTGAGTTTTACTTCGGGAGTTTCACCACCAACAAATGACCTAAGTCCCGATGATCCAGGTGGATATCAGAGGCCACCCACCTTTTCCAAATGGCTCAAAACAGTTTTCTGGCCATTTTGGCAATTTACTATTTTTAGCAGGTTTTAACTTCCGGGGCCATTTTGAGGGCCTAAATGAAGTTTTTTCGAGATAGAGGTTCTCAATGATAGCCGA
>ML786240.1:483176-504280 GCA_009831015.1 Picea engelmannii | reverse complement strand
GCAAAAGTTACGACCCCGGGAAGTTGATGCACCAACTTACCCAAACGGGGCCCACATGACTTTTGGCGCTTCATCTCCTAGGGTTAGGTTTTTGGATGTCTAGGACTTTTGGCATTCCCAATTATTGTAAAAAGGCCTCCAGAACCTCATTGTAACGATCTTCTTGCGAATGCGAGTAGCCATCACATCTCTTCTCAAAGATAAGCTGCCACCATTCTAGCGAGTCTTTCACTCTGTATTTTTACAGTCTCTGTACATTTCTTTCATTAATAGAAATCGTGTATTACTGTATCTCTGTGTTTATGGTTGCATCTCTGATATATTTCTGTTATATTACTGGATATACGCGATATCTCTGTGCATTTCTTTATTATATCTCCGCTCTCATTTCGTGCCGAAAATAATCTGGATCACCCAAAGTCCTGAAGGCTGAAGTTCCTAAGTGGACATGAGTCGTCCGATTTGAAGAATGCTTCAGAAGCATTCTTGACCGTTGATCAAGTACAGTGGAAGGATAGTTTAAGTGGAAGTGTTAACCGATAATAAGTGGTCTCCACCGCCTATGACTTATTCAATAGGTGATCACTCTGGAGGAAAATGGAGTAGCGATTATCCTAAGTCCCGAAGTCTCGAAGTGAACATGTGTCGTCCAATTTGAAGAACACTTCGGGTGCATTCTCAACCATTGAAGATTAGGGACACACATCTGTTATTCATGAGATTTGTAAAGAGGCTAGAAGTCATGAAGGATGAAGTCCTAAAGTCCCGAAGTGGACATGAGTCGTCTGATCTGAAGAATACTTTCGGTGCATTCTCAACCATTGAATATTATGAACACGCGTCTTTTATTCAGAGATTTGTAAAGAGGCTGCAAGTCGTGAGGGACAAAGTCCCGAAGTGATGACAACCATCCATCTCATCGAGAGACTAAAACATGACCGTTGATTTTGATAAGTGATCAAGCACTCGCTTAACATAGCGCATTGTCACCGCCTACAGTCATATGGAATAAGATAAATACAAATAAAATATAATACATCACTTAAGTTGATAATCCCATGGTTTTTCATTGTCGGTCATATGTAATGGTTTGAAGGAAGCGCCTCAACAGAACGTGATTTCTGCAGTATCAACAAAGATTATGGTTAAGTTAAATGAAGAGGTGCGATGGTCCAAACGAAAGGACACAATAAATTATATCTCACACAAGTTTGAAGATTATATAAACGAGATAGAGTGGTGAGAAGAAAGTGTCTCTGCAGTTCATATAAGAAAATCAAAACAGAAGAAGAGTTCAAGAAGAAGAATTGTTGGTTCTAATGGGCCTGTCAATGCCTTATTGAAGATCAAGAATAGAAGAAGACAGAGCAGTAGTTATGCGATCCAATATTTGATATAGAATACCTTTATTGGACTGCAACATATTCATTGAATATTAAATGACAGAAGCCAGAGAGCATGAGATGAAGTTTGACTGCAGAGAGGTTGTAGTAGACAAGCATAAAGTGCAGCAGTTAATAACTCTAATAATACTTGAAGAATTGAAGTATCTCTGTGTGTTTATGAACACATTGAACATAGTATAGTAAAATAGTTATAAGTGTTATAACCTACATAAAGGGAGGATGGGTGGAGCAAGGGAAAACAAGTCGAAGTCAAAAGGTCAAATCTCATAAGACTTGTGTTAATGGTTGCATGAATCGAATTCGATGAAGAGCATAAGATATTGAATTGCATTATGAAATTAAGGGTGGTTGGGTGGTGCAAGGGTAGGTTGGGTTCTGTAGGGGAGTAGGTGCTTCCTTGTCAGTTGTAGCTGACTAAATAGGGGGTCGTAGCCTCCTTCCAGTTGTAGTTGGTAAATAGGGTGTCGAAGCATCCTTTCAGTGGTAGCTGATAAACTAGGGGGTCGTAGCCTCCTTCCATTTTTAGCTGGTAAATGGGGTGTGGAAGCATCCCTTCAGTCATAGCTGAAGAAACGTGGGGACAATCTCTCCATCAAGTTGTAGCTTGAAAACAATTTTGTAAAAGAACAATTTATTAATGAGAAATGAGTTGGTGGTTTTCCTTGTTGGGTTCCATGATAAAATCTTGTGCTCATAAGGGTTTGTTGTTCATAATATATTTCTTAATTGAATAATTAATGTGTGTGTTTAATAATGATGGAATTAATAAGAAAACATAGGCAATACTGATTCACCCCCCCTCTCAGTATTGTTGGATATTCCATCACAAACTGGAAATAATGTTTGGCATTTTGTTCTGTTTGAATTGTGTGGTTGTATGGGCCTAGAGTGAAGGTGTTCATTTTCGCTCATTTCATATGATTATTTTTGAGGGTTTGATCTATAAAATAAAATATGCAGTTGGGTCTTGTGAATATTTCGCAACACCCTCACCCTGGAGGATGTGCAGTCTTATTTTTTTTTTACCACAACTTGGATGTTGTGGGTGGCCTATGTGCTTTATCCTGCTGTCTATTGAAGGAAAAGAGTTGGGTTTTTCTTTGCCTTCAACCCATGTTTCAAACCCTACGCCTATATGTCTGCTCCAGGCCCTTCTCCTCTTCCAATACACAGACGAATGAATAAAAGTAAAGCCATTTTCGAAATTTTGTTGAATTATTTGACCCACAGCTGGTTTCCTGATTATTGTGTTGTATCCTTATTGTATATCGACACTTTCGAACTCTCGTAGTCACTTCATATTATCCTTGCCACTGTTTTAAAAGGTGATGGAACTCTGTGTATTATCTTACAGTCACTCTAGAAATTAAATATTTGGCTTTGCTTGCAGCCATGCCTTGAGGCCTGTGCCTATTTGTCTGTCGCAAACCTTGTTTTCCCGTCCGATAATGTGGACACACAAATATTATAGACCTAGTTTCAAAGTCTTGTCCAAATATTCAACCCAATAGTTGGAAGATTGTGGTTGCCCACAAAATTATGGCTTGTTTGTTATTGATCTATGAGGGTTTGAACGATTTTGAGTTTAAAAGAATTGCTATGGAAAAAATGCCCACCAGAATCACAAGGGGTTTTCAATCCCAATTTGTTTGCAGTTTTTATTGGGAGTTGTGATGTGAATATTATATAATAGAAATAGGATAGGTATATGTTTCTATTCCTCTCATGATGTCTGCGACATTCTATATGATTATGACTGAGCTAAATTGTTTTGTAAACAATCTCCTATAGAAAGTTATGATAGTTTAAAGGGAGAAATGAAATTCGTTATATATATATATATATATATATATATATATATATGATCATATTAATTTCACCTGAGTTTTATATTGCACGCTTTAAAAGGATTGTTGCCAGGTCGTGGATCCTGTGTGTGGAGTTTAAAAGAGTTCTATTGCACAAACAAATTTGGTGGAAGTTTTGGATGGCAAACAATGGATATTCAAATGATTTTGTAGATATTGGCAATGTTGATTTTAAAGTTAATAAATGTTATTTCTTGTAATAGAACAATAATCGTTTTTTTTCTCGTTCATTGTTTCATTTTTCTTTCATTATACATTCGCCAAATTCCCAATAACATTTATCCATCCCTTGTTTTGTTACCTTGAATATCATTTTTAAAGTAAAAAGATTAAAAAGTATTGGATAATGGTTCTGGGTTGGAAATTGTGACTTGGAAATATTATTTTTGGAAGAAAGGACTCTGCGTTGCTTGAATAGTATTCATTGTTGATTCCTGTCCATGCTACCATTTTTTTGTTCATTATAAACCCCCTCATATTCCCAATGACCCTATCATTCTCTGTTCAATTGCAGTTAATTATTAAATTGGATTTGGTGAAATTGTGTTAATGGATGGATTGCATATGCTTCTATTTGCGAATGATAGAGCCAACATCTTGATTTTATTTTGGTAGAGTATTAGCGAATTGATTGTTAAAAGTTTTCATATTCTGATTGAAATATTGCTTCAAGATGAGTTTCTTTAGCAGGGGAAGCACTGACAATATAGGTGTAAACAAAGGTAGAGGAAACAATTGGAAAAGAATCCATAAAAGGCCACAATTATCCATACATTTTTATGTTGATCCACAAGAACTAAATCAACTTTTCCAAGTTGGGTTTTTCAATCTAGTTGGCCAAGGAATTTTGCAACCTAGTCCTGAGAGGCCTCCTTTCCAACCACACCAAATTTCTCTGGTATCTGTATCCCCCCTCACGTTTCTATGCAGCCAGAACCACCTGCCAATGATGGTTGGAAAGAGATCGTCCATCAACCTACTGCACATAATAATGGTTGGCCTACAATATCGTTGCCATTTCCCCCTCCTCCACCGCCATTTAATCCAAATTCCCAAGTTGATCACATTGCTTCACCAGACTAGACTTCACATGCAAGCAAAAGGATTAAATCTACTATGCTTGAACCAAAGATTGATAAAGGGAAAAAGTGGCCAATTCCCTTAATTCTTCTGAAAATTTCTTTGAATCAGTGTCCTCCCATCTCCACCTTAAGGATAATTGTTCCCATGTCATCAATGAAATCCATCCTCAAGGTTCCAATCAGCCTAAAGCTGCCACAGAAGAAAAAACAACAGAAAGATCAAAAGGGAGCAGTAGTGAAAATAGGCAAACCACCTCTCATAACAAATATAGTTTTTAATGTTGTTAATGCTATTTTCTTTTGAGGATAGTTTTTTATTGATATGAAATTTTTTTTGGATAACAAATACACATTTAGACAGAATTTTTGGACATGGATATAATGTTATTTTTGGATATAGTCATGTTTTATTTTTTATATTAAAATATTTGACTATTAATATGAGGATGAGAGTTACAAGGCAGATGTTTGAATTCAATTTTGGGGTATTATACTTCATGTTTTGATGATTATTAAAGAAATGAAAATGGGAGTGACAAGGGGTCCCACCTATTTAGTTATTATGTAAATATACCCTTATTTATATTTATATTACTTATTGGTCTCAACTAATTAGTTAAGCTAATTAAGCTTAACAAAAGAAAGGTAGTTGAACTACCATAACTTATTGAGAAAGAATAAAAGCTCAATCAATGGAAGAGACAAGAGGAGGAGAGAAGAGAAGGAGAACTTTCAATATAAGGTCTGATCTATGGGAGAATCCCAACACGAACCTATGATAGAAATTGACAAGGCATAAAAATATTTGAAGCTCAATGAGTGTGGTTGGGGATGACCAGTCATGAATGACCTGGATCTTGGATGGATCCACATGCACTCCATGCTAATTAACAATGTATCCTAGGTACTAGATCCTCTCCATATCAAAGGAGAATTTTTCCAAATTTGCATTTAGCTTGTGCTGCCTCAGAGTGTGCAGAACTTGTTGAATATGTTGCAAGTGTTCCGCCCAATTATTGTTGTAGATGAGGAAGTCATCCAGATACACCACCACAAAATAATTGGTGAAAGGTCGAAAGATATCATCTATCATCCTCATGAAAGTTGTTGGGGCATTTTTCAAACCAAAGGGCATGACCAACCATTCAAAAATACCTTCTTTGGACTTGAATGCAGTTTTCCATACATCTGTCTCCTCTATTGGGACCTGATGGTAGCCATACTTCAGATCAATATTATTATAGTATTTCCCCCCCCTGAGTTTGTCAAGGATATTTTTGATTCAGGGAATCTGGTATTGGTTCCTGACTGTGATTTTATTTAGGGCCCGATAATCGATGTAGAGTCGCCATGTCTAGTCTTTCTTATGCACAAGCATGATTGGGCTTCCACACGGTGATGAGATGGGTTGGATGTGCCCCTTTTAGAGAATTTCTTGGATCTGACACTTGATCTCCTCGATTTATAATAGAGAGAAATGATAGACTGACCCATTGGCTAACGATGCGTCGAGGGTCAGATCAATAGAATACTTGACCTGACAGTGTAGAGGTACCCCAGTGGGTGAGGAGAATATGTCTGTGTATTCTTCCATGACCTTATCCACTTGATTCTACTGCGTGGAGAGATCGGTCGTAGAGGCCATGGATGTGGTTGCAACCTTCTGCTCACTTTGAGAGTGAATCATGAAGAAGACAAAATTCTTAGTCTGAGAGATGAACTTCCTGCATTGCTTGGTAGAGATGAAGGAAATGTCAGTAGGTGGGAGTACCTCGGGTATCATGTATAATTTCTTGTCCAAAGTAATAATAACTATGTGAGGCCTAAAGTCATATACAACATGAAGTTTCCATAAATAATTTTGGCCGAAAAGAATATCACAAACTTCAAGGGGAGCGACATCACACAATACTTCATCTTTGAAGGGCTTGATGTCGTGGTACATGCAACATTGTTGGCTGATGTGAAGATCTCTTCCTTGGTGGAGCTAGTTGATGGTGTATGGATGTGAGTGTGGCATTGTCGGCAGGGCCAACAGCTTGATGACCTCCACTGAGATGAGGTTCCTCTAGCTACCATTATCAATGATGAAGTGTGGAGGAGTACCCTTCACCCACATCTGTGAATGAAACAGGCGCTCTCCTTTCTATAGCTCATCAGGTTCACCGTGTTGGATCTTGGTGGTAGAAATAGTGGCATTGGGTTCCACATCAATAATATGTCTCCCCTTTTCTGGTTCTAACTCTAAGTCAGAACCCATATTTGATTCATAGGATTTCAACTCCAACACCAATGACTACTTTGAGTGAAAATAAAAAATGTTATGCCAGGGGCTCTTATGGAAGTCGCACCACTTCCCAGTGTCTTTCTTTGTCTTTCTATTGTCCTTCTTTTTTTGCAGATAAGATTGGTTGTCCTAAGGCTATCCATATTTTCTATACCCTTTTTTCTGGGGGTTGGGGCTGCCCTTGCTCTACTTTTGTTGTGAGGGTTTCCCAGACCCAAACTGTCCTGTCTTTTGTTTAAGCTTCTGCTCAATTTTGACAACATATCGATAGGCCGCACCCATGGACGAGATGTCCATAAACTCCATTTTTGTTTGGATGTATCTATGAAGACCTTCATGGTATTGAGCACCAGATGTCTCTCATAATATTTTATACCCATCTTGGTGTCTAAGGTATGGAATATATTTGTGAACTCTGGCACTGTTTGGTTCCTTTCTTGCCGTAGTGTGGTCCATCCTCTATATAGGTCGTCATAACTTCCAACGGGGTAGTATTGTTCCTTAATAACATTCCTGAAGGACTCCCAGGTGAGTGTGGATGTAAATAATGAGGTTTCTTGTGTTTCCTTTTGCTCACATAAAGTCTCCCACCAATATTTGACATGGGGAACGACTTTGAGGAGCGCAAATGTAATTTTTTCTCTATTGGAAAAGTTATGGACGAAAAAATACCCTTCTAGTAGATTCAACCATTTGTATCCAATATTTGCGTATATATGACCTTCAAATATAGGAATATCAAATTTGATTTGTACCTTGAAGGGGATGACACCTTCGCTTGAGGAATATCTATTGCCTGTTGGTAGTCATCGAAGGATTTGTGAAAAACTATCCATCATCTCATTCCTTTGTTGCGCGAGGAGTTCCTTGAGCAATAGTTTGAAAGCATATCCTATCCCTTTTTCTTTGTTTTCTCACGCCATGTAAGGTCACTTGGGCATACGAGAGCTCTTGTTCTCAAGAGAAACAAGCTCGAGACCCAACTCTTTTGACCCAACTCTTTGTACCTTGACCTCATCGGGGACATGTACTAAGAACGACAAGGAGCAGACCGCTCTGATACCACTGATCTGGATTTTATAAGCAGAAAAAAATGAATACATATCTATATTATTAACACAAGGATAAAATTAACAATAATAAAGATACAATAAAACTTGGCTTTTATTCAATAAAGAAATATGTTGAAACTGTAAAATGCAGACTGAAACAAAATTTCTAGAATGGTGGCAACTTTTCTCTGAGAAGAGATGTGACGACTGCACTCATTCACAAGAAGATGAGTACGATGAGGCTCCAAATTCATTTTTACATTAAACATGAATTTCAAAACCCTAGACATCCAAAAACCTAACTCTCGGAGATGAAGCACCAAAAGTCACATGGGACCTGTTGGGGTAATTTGGTACATCAACTTCATGGGGTCGTAACTTTTGCATACGATCTCCATTTTAGGCACATGATAGCCCGTTGGAAAGGTATATCCGACTACACATTATTCCATCACACTTTGACTCCATATCTACTGTGACTGTGGAAATCCCCAAAAACATTGTTTAGGGCCTCAAAACAACCCCAGAAGTTTGGGACCCGAAAAGCTAGAAAAAAACTGCCAAGATGAAAACTGAAACTGCCAAGACGACATTTGTATGTGAGCCAGTTGGAACAGGTGGGTGGCCACTGATATTCACCTATATCACCCCCTCAAAATATTATGCGGTGATTTGGATTTCACCTTCTATCTTCGAGAGTTTTTTGGAACAACTTGAGAGAGGATTGTCAGAGCATTTTCTTCCGCTCCCTTCTGGAAAAAATCCACTTAGTTTACCTTGAACCAACCAAGATGACTCCTATGTGGTGCAATTTAAAAATAGGGGAAGAATGTGTTTCAAAAATATTAGCAATATTTCTAATATCAGAAGCCTTTATGGAATTAGGGCTCTGGTTTAAAACACTAGTGGAGGAAGGGGGTATATCGGACCATCACCATATTTCACTTCAGTGGAGATCGGGGTCGAAAGCCTCCTCGACCCCATTAAAAATAAGTTAGGTATGGTTTGAGGAGGAAGGATATATAAAACTGGTTACATCTAATTAGGAGAGACTCTCTCCTAACATATCGGGGACAATGATGGTCCAATTCGCGGAAAACCTAAAGAAAATCAAAATGGACACAAAATGATGGTTTCCTTTATGGAAGGCCAGAAAATAGAGGGAAATCACTGTAGTGTAGAAATTTTTTTATGCATTTCTAAACCGTATCGATGAAGTTCCTCTGAACCACACACAAATTGAAGAGTTAAAAAGTCTATAGGAAAAAAAGAACGAGTAGTTAAAGATGGATGAACAGGTGTGGAGACTGAAGAGTATAGCACTTTGCCTAAAGGTGGGAGATAACAAAAAACAGTTTTTTCATAACTTTTCAAACCACCGGAACAACACTAGCAATATAAGGGAGAAAAAATACGATGAAGGGTCCAAGGCATCCACCTTTAGAGAGAAATCCAAAGCAGGAGAACACCATTTTGAAAAACTCTTTGAAGCTCTTGAAGGTTTCCAGATACAAGAGATCTTTGAAGTGGTAAATGAATTTCCTAGAGAATTTATAGAAGATATGAACAAGTACTTGGATGAGGAAGTTTCAGAAGATGAACTAAAAGGTGCCCTTTTCACAATGCAGAGTGGAAAAATCTCGAGACTAGATAGGGTCCCTATATAATTTTATGAAAAATTCTATGATCTGATAAAGGAGGACCTCCTTTTGATGGTTAGAGAATCCCAGAGATCAGGAAAAGTCCATGGGGCACTTAACTCCAACTTTATTTGCGTCATCCCAAAGAAATAGAAGATGAAAAATTTTGGGGACTTCAGACCTATCTCTTGTGAAAATATCTCCTACAAACTAATATCGAAGATCATCGCTAGACACCTACATCCTATGTTGAGTGAGTTTATTAGTGAAGAACAATTTGGATTCATAAAAAACAGATAGACCCATGATGTGGTGGTCATTGCATAAGAAACTCTTCACTCTGTAAAAAAGAAAAACCTCAAGGCGACCATCCTCAAACTATATTTGGCTAAGTCCTACGACATAGTTGATTGGACATTATTTAGAATGGTACTCCTCTAGATGGGGATGAATCTAGGGTTGGTGAACTGGATTATGGGATGTTTAAGAAGTTACAATTTCACAATCCTGATCAATGGGTCCACATGGCGTTTCTTCAAGGTCTCACGGGGCCTTCGCCAAGGTTGTCCCCTATCCCCTTTCCTTTTTTTGATTGTGGTGGAAGGGCTCAATAGACTAATAAAATAATCTAGGGCAAGAAGATCCCTAAGAGGTGTAAATTTATTTGAATATAAAAATATAGATCACTTATGGTTTGTCGGTGACGTATTATGTTGCATGTTTGGCACACATGCAAATCTATGATCTCTTAAACAAATAATCGAGCTTTTTAGTAAATCAACGAGAATGATGATTAATATGGAAAAGTCATGCATCATCTTAAATAATTTCTATGATGTGGAATAGACCTCCCTCCACAATCCGATCCCAACACATAAAACAACCTTATCAGAAGGGATCAAATACCTAGGTTTCTACCTAAAGCCGGATTGTTAAAAAAGAAGAAGATTGGGGATGGCTTATCAGAAAGGTAGAATCTAGGATTTCGATTTGGGACAATCGAATCTTGTCGAGAGGTGGAAGGGTGACCCTTATCAAAGCCATATTGGAGAGCATCCTCATGTATTGGAACTCTATTATGGCGATCCCCAAAGGAGTGCTAAAAAAGATTCAAATAATAGGTTTCTAGTACCTGTGGACAGGACAAAAATTCACAGGGGGTTTACACCTAGTACGCTGGACATCTATAGCTATTCTGAAAGAACTTGGGAGTTGGTGATTAAAGGAAATTTGTCCCTTTTCACAGGCCCTTGCAGGCAATAACCTCTTGAGGTTAACATAAAGTGACACTCTATGGGTATGTGTAGTGAACTTGAAATATATTCCCAACATGAAAATCGACAAATGGTTCTGATCCCCAATAAAACCCTTAAAAGGCACATTAGTATGGAATAATTTTGTTGCTACTTTCCCATTGGTGGGTTCCTAGACATCCTACAAGGTGGGTAATGGATGTAGCATCTGCTTGGGGGAGGACCCCTGGTTAGGTGCAAGCAAAAATTGTAGACTATCAACTCCCCTTATTCGTTCTCTTCGAGATAGAGGACTAGCGACCCTATATGATGCATGTGCTGGGATTCCAAAGCTGAGAGGACAAGAGGGGTCGAAATATATGGTTGGAATTGGTCTAGAGGATGATCTAGCAGTGGAATGGAGCTCATACATCAATTTACTATGTGAAAAATACATCATAGTGGATGAGGAATCGACAGATTCCTTATGCTGGACCCTAAACCCAAAAGATGGATCCTACATGGTAAATCTAGGATATCAAGCCTAGAAATAAGAATGACACCAAGGACAAAGAAAGTGGCGGTGGAAACCACTCTGGAAGTTTAAATCCCTCCCAGATGAAAAGTAACCATGTGGCTTTCCCTCAACAACAAGATGCTGATGTGGGACAACCTCCTTAAAAGAGGTTGGGTAGGTTTGAGTCGATGTACGTTGTGCAAATCCAATTATGAAACAATTACTCATATTTTTATTACATTCCCATTTGTAGGTAAGGTATCATATATGGTTATAAATAAGTTGAATGAAAATTCAGGTTGGAATAGAACATCACTGGAACATTTCTACCAAGCCTGGGTACAAGACATGGCGGTAAATATGTATATGGGTATCCCAAGTATGATGATCTCTAATATCTGGTAGGAAAGGAATCATGCGGTGTTTAAAGATAAACTAGTCAACCTTGAAGTCATTACTGCAATCACACTCTCGCATGCTACAAAGTTCAAGGAAGATCCATGTGCTAAGAACCCGAGGAATCCCATCCCTCCTTCCATTGATTATGATACGCCATGGGGAATTTTCGACGAGGAAAGTCAAGGAAACTCCCTCATGTGTGGTGTAGGAGTATTCCTAAACATCAATCGCAACCATTATATCTATACCCATTATTCCCCTGGACTTAGCACAAACAACATAGCATAATTTATTTCCCTTTGGACGCTACTAGAAGCTGCATAAAAAAAGGACCTACGAAAGATACAAGTATTCAAAGACTCCAAATTGGTTATTGATTGGGAAAGAAAAAAAATCACTATACAAAACATCAGACTCTCTATCATTATGAGAGACATCAAGCTCTATTTTCAGTCTTTCATCTGGATCTTCTTCCAACATATTATGAGATAACTGAATACAAAAGTGGATGAATTGTCCAAGGAGGCTTTGGAATAACAATCGAGAGATTTTTGTTTCTACGAATTCTTTGGAGTAGAAATGAAGGCTATGGAGTTTCACTTTTGAAGGCCCCAAATGTTGTCATGCTTGGTTTAACATATTTTATTTTGTTATGAATAGATTAATGTTATGTATCGGCATGTTAGATAAATATCGTTATGTATCAACATGTCAGATAAATATCGAAAATTAGAGAGGATGTAATAGTTTTTTCCCCCCTTTAAGGGGAGATTTTTGTTCAAAATTGAAGCTCTTAAGGAGATACATAGGGGGTATGGGAAAGTATGTAATGGATAGCAAGAGACAAAAAAGGTTTGCGGTACTAGTGGAACATGTATATTCCTTCCTTTTTTTGAAAGAATATAAAAGTCTTTTTTCCAAGGAAAAAAAAACAACTCCCTTGAAGTGGGGAAAATGAGGTCCACATTTATTGGTTAGGACACATAACAAACTCCTTGATTTGTGTCTTGATCTATGCATTAATCAACTACTTTGTTCTAATTGTCGAACTAGTTCAATGCATACACAACCATCTAGTTGATCCCTCAGTTGACCTCTTAGTGGACTCTCCTAGTTGATTATCGATTGTCGAATTACTATATCCAAGAGATCTAGAGTTGTGATGAACTTTCATAACTTATTGTTACAACACAATACATCTTGTAGCTTTGCATTTATTTTCAAAGGAAACTTTGTACTTGTCCTCTTATTCTATGGAATATTGTCACTTCAACAAAGCTTCTAGATAAATATATACTTGAGGCCAATATCAAACTTCTTCAAACAACATCTTGTTTGCATTTATAGGAGACAACAAACATCTTACTAACAAATTGGGACTCATTTATTTGTCATAGCAAATTGTCTTTGAATTCTTGTTAATTGGAGAAACAAAAGTGTTTAATGATCGAGAATTTTGATCAAAATTTTACATTTTTGGGTTGATTTACACTTGAATAAAATTCTTAAAATAATTTTTTACAACACATAAAATGTTGATCATAGTCAAACTATGACCATAAAGACTTTTTCTTCAAAATTATCTATAAAATTATACCATAAAAAAAAACAATATCAAAGTTATCTACAAATCCCATATAACTCTTAAATACATATTGTGCAATGTGAAGGACAAAATATACACCCTCCTACACCATAGAGTATATGAGATTTCTTTTATTTTTTATTATTTTTTTCCTAGGAAAAAAGTCACAATTACTATTCCAAATTGAATAAGAATTACATTCTTATCTTTCCCACAACACTATTACTCAAAAGAAATGCAGATACAAAAATGCCTTTTCAAAAATCAACTTACACATACACCTCCTACCCATTTAGACTATCACTAGTCAATCGTCTACAAAATAAACTCACATGATATTGTTTGTGACAAAGTTATGTCCAGTTTCCCAAGTTTTATATAGACTTTAACAATAAGCTTGAACAATATTTCAAATAAAAAACTATAGTCTATATAACAAATAATGTATTAATCTCCCATATGAGGTGTCATTTACTGAGATGGTGACTATCCCCACATGACCTGAGGAGCCTGGTGCACATGAATTTGAGTGTGTGAGGTTTTGTGTTACAAAGGAGAAGGAGGACGAGACCATCAATGTAGAGTAAGCCCATATGTCTGGTAGTTGTTGGCATAATTAAGTTTGCATACCCACCTCAAGTGTTATCTGTTGGGTGTGTGTTATATTAGATTTTTTTTTTGCCTCGGGAAATATGTTTCATTTTGCCTCGATTTTCATGTCCATTGTTGGGCGGTTTTTTGGCACATGGTTTTTTTTCGATGGTTTTCTATTTCTGGTTAAGGAATTAGGGTTTTTGACTAATCCAATTCATTGGGTTAGGGTTTCGGATGTCGTTGGATCCTATATGTATATTGTATTGTAAACAATGTATTACTATGAATGAATATATAATATGTTGTTTTCCCGGTTTGGGTTTCTAGGGGAAAAATATCTGTGTAATGTTTGTATTTTCCATTGTATCTTTTCTGTTTTTTTACTGAAAATATGTTTGCAGTAAATATTGTACAAGGTTAAAATTTACATTATCATAGAGGAATTAAGGGATTATGATTCTTATAGCTGTATGCAATTGAAAAAGAAAAGGGTTAGAAGAAGGCAGGGAGGCGATTGAATTCAATGGTGGTGATGGTATCTTCCCTAGGTTTGACTCCCCTAGCTCAACTTAAAATTTCCTAGTTAGTTTTTCTATCATAAACTCTCTATCTTGTGGCCCAACCCTCCCTAGTTATGCAGTTTATAATTCACATCCAAACTTAGTTTATATTGGGAATGCCATCTTGGTTTTCTTTGTGGGGTGGGTGAACTCTTCATGGGAATTGACCCTCTCCTCTCAGGCACTGGTTCTTTCCTCTATCCCTTTCCATTTCCTCCCTTATTCCACCCCTGTATTGCTTCCTCATTTGATGATGTTGAGATTGGGTAATGAGCTGCACTTTAAGCCTAATAAAAGGGGGCTCCAATGGGGGTCCATGAAAAACACAAAAAATTCCACTCCTTAGAATCTTCCTCAGTGCATAACCAAATCCCAGAAGGATGCCATGAACGAAGCCATTGATTACCATAATTTTTTTTCCTCTGAAGTGAAGGAAGAGATAGTCGAATGTAGAACTCATTTCTACAAAAAGGGAAGAAGATTTCCAAAGAAATAATTAAGGCTGAATTTGAGGGTTAGATTCTAGACACTGGGTTTTCTTGTACAAGGGACACCAAAATATCCAGGCTTATTGAAATCTGTTGGCTAAGAAAAGCCTTTATAACCTAGGTTGTGGAGAAAAAAGGGTAACAAAAATAGGCTATCCTCCACAAATTGGACTTGATGGATATAAAAATTTAGGCAGTCTACATAGTTGTCCTTGATATTGGCATCATTGTGTCCATCCCTCAGGATAATGAGAATAATGCTCTTGAAATAACTGAGTGCACTCAACGATCGGAAGGCGCACCCTCCAACACTATTCTCATTAATGAAGATCCCATGTTACATGGAGCCACCCACAATAGGTAGAAACAAGCACAAAACCTCATAAGCTGGCCAAATTGGTCTTGTTTTATCGTGATTTTTGTCATGAGTGGAACTAATATTTTCCCATGGTTTTTGCTTCTTATGTCTTAAAATGTTATCAATGTTATACATGCTTTACTATATTCAAGTATTTGAAAGTTTATATGCTTGCCTAGACATCAAAGAATGTTTTTATTTGTTTATCATGGCCATCGATTATCACAACTTATTTTTTTTTAAATATTAATCTAATGACTAGCTAGCTTATAAAAAAATATTTCATAGATATTATATAAATTAAACCAGATGATATGACAAGTTCATGACACCATATAATGATTGCACCAAAATAATAAGTCCATAATCGATTTTTTGAACCTCCTATAAGATCCCATCTACCTTTAATTCTCTATACACATATGTGAAATAGATGAATTAAAATAGGGTAGAAACCTCTTTAAATGGCTAGTTAATGGCCTAAGAGTTATATTTGGGATCCGTGCATCACCTTTCATCCAATCAATAACTAAATATGAGTGTCTAAACACTTATATCTATTCAATCCTTTTGCAGACACCTCAAAGCCATTAACTTAGCTATATTGTTGGATATAAGACCCAATATTACTTTAAATTTCAGAAAATGTCTATATAAAATATAAAGGATACTTCTAGAACTACATTTTTCAAGTGCACCTTGTTACTGCTCAAAATCTACCCTAGGATGAAAAGTATTAACATCGATGAGAGAGCCTAGATGCACTACATACAAGCTACCTAGTGTCACCTCAATAGTCGTTCCCCACACTTCAGACTAAGGGAAAATATCCTAGCCTAGGAGGGACACCCTAAAGGTCAAGCTAAGTCAAATAGTTGAGTGTGTAGATGGGAGTTCTAAGACCAAGCTTGACTAAGACTTTAAAAAAAATGACACTACCCACTCACAAGGATACAAAAGAAGTTTGAGCGCCTGAGTGGATATATGAAATATTTAGTTGTGAACAAGCTCTAAATGTTTAACTTAGACAAGTGCTCATTCAAATTATTCTTGAAAATTAAAAGTGAAGTCTTTATAAATACACCATATGTCATGATATCAAGATATGAAACATGTACCAAATTCCGCCATCAAATATGACCCTGAAATTTGAAGCATCACATCATTCATTAAAATCAAATATTGAGAATCTTATGGTCATCATAATCCAAGAGTTATTCTTTCCATGATATGTCACAAAAAATACCAACTACTATTGTTATTAGTTGACATAACTACAACATTTGGACAACAAAGTTGTATCATTCCACATTGAACATCAAATCAATAGTGATCATATCTTTGTTATGTAAAGTTACTAGTATTCAAGAACGACATAGCATTGTACACTTGTGCTAATTGTAACCCATAAAACATCGATCTAACATGAGTAACTAGTAAACCATTCCAAACACATTTATCACAACATTTTTAGGATAGGATGTCACCATGAAAAACATGTCATCAAGAGTCTGATATTGTATCCAGAAGTACACTTGTACAATTTTCGTGAGACAATACCACAAGAACCAACTACCCAACCAGAGCAGACAGTGGAACAAGCACATCTAGCAACATCTACAACAAAACATCTAGAAACTCAACAATCAACCATAGAAGATCCAACTAAATGATGAGCCCTATTTCTTTTCGACTTCTTCAAAATTTTGTATCTTGCTCTCTGAAATTTTTGTAATTGTAAAACTCACAATATCCCTCTTGCTCGAGATGAACAAGGAATTGAGGTGGGGGGAGATGTTGCAGGGGCTAGTCGATTCTGTCGACTAGACCCGACAGTGGACCAAGTAGGAGATGTAAGTCGATCAACTGTCTAGTTGAATATATAAGTCAGTCGATCACTTAGTCAAGTCAATCGACCATCTTTTTTTCCAAAAATTATTCGTTGATTTCCATTTTTTCCTAAAATTATTTGTCTACATTCCATATGATACAAGTATTTTAGTCTAAACATTGCCAACTTTTTCTAGAAACTATATAAAATCCTTAGAAATTTGAATATTTTTACAAAAGCATCACCAAACATTTTATGGTTGGCATTTTAATAATTAGTAAAATTCGCTAAAGCTTCTACACTTTAAGATAAGTATGGATCCTTAAAATTTTCCCTAATTACAACCATTGTTAAAATTATAGGTCAAGAGCATAAAAAATATTATTCTAAAATGTGATGCAAATACCCAAGTACTGACCGTAGTAACAAGGAGTTTATGCTCTGTGCAAGTATATAACATTGGTGAGATGTTAGCCAATTAAGTGCAATATTAGATAATGAAAACACTAGGTTTGTTGTTGTTACAAATGGAAATGAGGACATCAGAGTTGATCTCAACGAATTTCACCTTTCATAGTAATTAAAGATCTATCAAAAGATCATCATATATCACATTTAGAGCATGTCAATATAAGTGTATGATCCTTGGGAGAGTGTAACCATGAATTTGGAGCAGTAAGTTTATATTAAATAAAGAATAATCAATGCCATGTAGTGCTTAAAAGAGCATAAGATACATCATCATCAAATCCATCCACCCCATCCACCATAGTGCATTAAAATAGAGAGGTTGCATCGTTGCAACATTAAAAATGGTAAATATATCCCCAAATACCAACATTGGTTATCCAATGATTTATATACTATGTAAACTTTGAAGAAAGCACTAGTAGTGTGAATTGATTAGATCCAAGAGCTATCACATGTATATGTATTAACCATCCAACAATATGAGTTGAAATGACCAAACTATCAAGAAACAGAGCTAAAGGGCACCAAGTCGTTGAGGATAAAAAACAAAGCATTTCAAAAGCACTTGTATCGATTTGGCATGAGAGATATTCAAGATAATGGATGTGCCAAAACATTGTCAAAGGGAGATGCAATAAGACTTAAAATTAAACAATTCATGTAAACCTTCAAACCCTTATTATAAGTGTCAAAGAGATGGAATGATTAAGACACTTAGGCATTCATGTGTGAGTTTAAGAGAGGTGTTATGCCATTCAAACATTCCAAACACACCATAAATAATTCAGATTTGAAAATACAAGTTCAAATCCTGGACATCAAGCTTGAAAGGTGAATTTTAGGTGCCAAAAAAAACAAATCATTTCACTTGGATATTAAGTCATTCCTCTTATTTCAACATCTATTTGTCTTTATCAAGTGTATGGGCCATAGAAAATCCTCCACGTCGACATAAATCCTTGTAAAATGATCTTAAATTAGTGAAAGAATGATACTTACCATATGTTTCCAAGCATCAACTTGAGCAACCCAATAGGAGTAGTAAATATCAAAAAAATTCAAAGTTGCTATGCTACCTAGGGACAGATATTAAAGATAAGCAAATGAAATGAGATCACACCCAAATTTATGGAAAATTGAAAAAAATAACATGAAAGATTAGTTAGCATGAAAGTGATCTAAGTGATATGAGTTTTAACACTTAAAAAAAACTTATATCCAACAACCTAGATTAATAGACCAAACATTTAAACCCTAGATTGTCAAATAAACAAAAAATAAAATTTGAGATGGTTAGAAAACAAAAAATCAAATCAAATGCTACCATTGGGCATGAAGTGTAATACATCCCTTGAGTAGATGCCCCTTTTCTCTTTTGATGTCGAAGTCACCATCATCTCCTAGAGAATGCTTGGTGAGCATCAAGCTAGGGTACCTGGACTAAACAACTTTCATAGGTAGGCTTAACTAATTCTAGATTTAGCTTAAGTATTGCACATTATGAAAAATTAAAGCATAACTCCAAGTAAGAAATTAAAACCCTATGATATTCAATATCAATACTAAGACCTAGCTTTATAAATTCACAAGGAATTGTTTACCTTGTAATAACCCTTTCTTCAACGAGGTTTGCATGCCAAACCCCTTCTATTATTAATCTAGGACTAAATACTCAAGGAAATAGAGAAGGAAACACACCAATATTGAGCAAATAAACCTTTTTGTTCCATTTCCAACCATGCCAAATTAGAGTGACGCCCTCCTTAAATAGGTGAGGAGACTCTCAATACCATACAATAAAAACTATGAGCTAGAATGAAACCATGTGCTAGAATAAAACTATGAGCCTAAAACCACATTCCAAAGTGAAACCATTGGAAAATTCCTTAATTTGTTACAACAAAATCCTCACAGGTAGGGAATAGTCCTCAAAGTGAGCAAATGATTAACCAAATCTCACATGTGTGTTCCATGGAGGAGAGAGAATAAGTGTACCCTACTAACTTTGAGCTAACAACCATCTTTAATCACATGTGCGAGGTCAAAGGAGGTCCAAGAAAAAGGGTGCCCCCTAACTAACCCCACTAATCAAGGAATATTCCACTCACACATGTAGGAACAAACAAGAGATGAGGTGTACCCTTCTAGAAGCTTCTAGAAGCACACATGTAAACTTTAGGAGAGAGAGAATGTTCCTTGGAGAGGAATTTTCACACATGCCAAATGGATATATGCTCATGTGGCTCTTACAATGCTCCATATGTTGATAAGTGTACAAAGTGTTGATGTGGACACCTTTGTGATGATGTGGATCCTTCTCATCGTCCAATGTGTTATCTCCTAGAATAAAATTGTAAATTTTGAGTCTTAGGTGATAGGATGCTCACTATTTGGAAGTGACATTAATAATTTTTGAGTTTGAAGTCTTAAAGATAGGTGTTAGTCTTATTATTCCAAAGAATAATTGAGTCTGTCATTTGAATGTAAGAAAATCCAAGAATTGATTTTTGGTGGCTAACGGTTATGTTCTAGCATGATGTAAGTCCCCAAAAGTTTTCCCTTTTGGTAGCTTAAAAGACAGGTACAAGGTGCACTTAGCCCCCAGAATCGCAGAGAAAGATTTTTCGCCAGCGCATCTTCTACAACTCGAAATGGTAAAAGGTACAGGTGTCATTATGTTTTGGTAAGCGGCTTGAAGTGGAAATAACACGTTGACATGAGCTAAACCTCCATATTTGGACTTATCATTACCAAAATATCTAAAATCCTCGTGTTAAATTTGAAACCCTGTCACTTCTAACAAATGCCCTCATCATCATTGCATTCATCAAACATTCTATCAAATATATGTCACCATCAATTTCATTGTAATCATTACAATTTAAACCTTTCGACACAAGATCTCCTATAAGGGTTTGGGTTTCCACCATTTGAACACATGTAGATCTTTCCTCTGCCTAATATCAATATTCTCCTTCATAGGTGTGAGTCTCCCCTTTCATATTTATTTTGTTGTTGATTACAGTTACTAATAGCATTTGCATATGGGTCGAGGAGGTGCTCCACTTAGGAAAGAGATGGATGATGTTAAGTATCTGGAATCTCATCCAGAAATTTGTTAGATGTTTACAGATGCAGGTTTTTTCAGATATGTTCAAAAATGGCAGGGATACCATCAGGGAGTGACATAAGATTTTGCCAGGATTTATGATGGATGCAAAGTGACAATTGGACCACTGGAGATGCAAATTGATGAAGCCAGCATTGCAGCTGCTACAAAGATGTCGGGAGAAGGAGAAAAATGGTTTAAAACAACCACGACTAAGAATATTGAGTTCATACCCTATCTTAAACCTCAGTTTCAAGACATCATCTGGAAGAAATATATCCCAACATTTCGTCTTGACAAGAAATGGAAAGAATTTCATAAAGCCATACAGGTTTATATCACCTGTGAGGGAAGGTATGACAGAGTAATGCTCTACCATTTTAGACTGGTGGATCACTTCACAGGCAAGAATCCTTTGAACCTGCCATATTACCTTCACATAAGTCTTATCAAAATCTCTCACAAGGTCCAGGCTAAACCATATAAGATCAAGAACACATTGTTCCACTTTGGCCTTATAAAATTGATAGTTTTGGAAGAGCTCAGGAGAAGGGGAAAGACCTGGGAGCATTTTCTCTTTTGGGGAGGATTTGAGCTGGAAAATCATCCAGAAAATAAGAAAAAG
>ML786240.1:469674-483103 GCA_009831015.1 Picea engelmannii | reverse complement strand
GGCCTTATAAAATTGATAGTTTTGGAAGAGCTCAGGAGAAGGGGAAAGACCTGGGAGCATTTTCTCTTTTGGGGAGGATTTGAGCTGGAAAATCATCCAGAAAATAAGAAAAAGACATCCAAAAAGAAGTTATTGACACCTCAAAACAGCTCAAAAAGAAGGAGGGCCATTACTTCAATGCAAGCAGAGGAACCAATATCTACATCCAAGCATAAAAAGGAAAAGAAGAAATTGGTTTTCAATGAAGCAACAGAGCAAGGTAATATCAAACAAACAACTATTCTGAATTTTCCTTACTCAGATTCTGAGTCTGAACGAATGGCAGAAGAAACTTCAGTGTATCAAGACATGGAAATAGTCTTGGATAATGCAGAATAGATAGAAGTATTTCCCAGCCTTGATAAAGGTGAATCATCCACCAAGAAGAAACTAAGAAAATCAGTCAAGATTCAGAAATTGAAAGACAAAATTGCAGAGTATGAAGTGTTAGAAAGAGTTATAAAATCTAGGTATGAGAGCTTAACCCAGAATGCTGCAGAGACCAAAGATGCCTTTGAAAGATTGGCACTCATTCGCATGAAGGAGAAAAGAAAGAGGAAAAAGGTAATCCAATAGAATTATAAACTTGCTAAGAGGGTTAGGTTTCTGAGCTTTAAAATCAAATTGCTTACTACTAAAACTACTACTCGTTCATACCTCAAAGTCTTAGCCGGAGTGGTTGAGAATTTACACGAAGGTTCATCAAAGTAGACAGAGTCAGCTTCAGATTTTGAAGATTTTGTTTTTTGTCAAAACTTGCACTTTTGACGGCTTAAACAATTTTCAAAGGTGAAATAAGCTACCAAATCCCAAATATTTCAGTGGCTAATTCCACCTGTCCCAAGCCAGTAAGCCGTCGAAAACGCAGAAACAGGGGAAAGATGAATTTTGAGCTCGAGGCATGAATTTTGCAGACAAGTGACTAAAGGAGGTTATTAATATAATTATCTATATCAGTTTTATCAGAGTTTGTCATATATCCTGAAAGATTTGTGACATATATGAAGGAAAATGGGTTTAAGGTTATCCTATTTTGATTGTAGATCAACAATAGGTGTTGAAGCGGGTATCCATCTACCTCATCACCGCCTTGAATACCTCTGCAAGTGCCGAGAATGTGAAGACTGAAGATCATTAAATTTTTTGGAAGGGATCAAGATCCAGATTTTATGTAAAGTTGTTGTATTAATTTCTATTATTAGTATATTAGATCCATTCCTATAGGATCTGAAACTATTTTGTAAAGGCTATAAAGCCTATCACTTTTGAATAAGTAAGGGTTCGACCTTGGGGACTTTTTCACACTCTGTACTTAAGCTTCTCATTTGTAGATCAATTAATACAAGCTTCTTTTGCAATTACCTGTTCAGATTTACATTTTCCTGTCTATTCTACATTTGCAAATGGATGTTTAATTCATGTTTATTCTGTTTGTCTAAATCCTGATAACTTTCATCCTATCTTTGATGAGTTGAATTGAAAATATCATTTACTCATTGTGACTGGCCATTCATGTATCTTTATGTGTGAGTCTTCTAGCATAGTAATAATTCTCCATACATTCACTTATTTACAAATCCTTTGAATAGTGATAGTTAAAATCCTTGTCATCTGGTTATGTTTATGCATGTCTTGAGAGAGAAGGTCTGATTTAGTCATCTGACTTGATCCAATTGAGAAAATAATTAAGAAAATAGTTATGTTACCAGGCTTCTTTGAGCTACAACCTAGAATGAAACCTGGAGTGATAACAAATTGGCGTCGTTACCAGGTAGAGGAGATTGAAATTGAAGCAAGCTTCCCTGGGAGACGATACAGATCTAATCTTTGATGATAGACAAAGGTTGGATACACAAAAGGTTGTAATCATGTATCTAGCGACTCCACTATTTTTTCATTTTGGCTCCCAAGAGAATCAACACCAGAGTGAATCCTCATAAACCACTTGTTCCTCCAGTGCCTAACCCTAAACATATTCTCAGAAGAGGAAGAGAATTTCAAGGATAGACTTCAAAATCAAGTATTCAAAGTAATCCTCTTTCTCATTCTAAGGAATCAATAAAATAAAATATTGAATCTTCATCCTCAAAGATTGTCAGTGTAGAATCAATTGTCACATCAATAGAATAATCAATAGTTTCTTGTCACGAGGGAAATGTTGTTTTAGAAGAAGTATCATGTTCTATTTTGATTGAAGGATCATCTAAGCCCTTAGTGGAAAATAACAACTCTTCATGTTTTGAATCTTTTCACTTAGAACAAGAAGAAGGTCATATAGATATTCACACTAGTCTTCTTGTTGTTGAACACATACTTCAAGAGTTGACTTCTAAAGGAGAAAAAAACCTAGCTAAACACCTTGCAAATTTTTATAAAGCCTCATATATCTCTTCTTCTCCATCATAAGAATCTCTTCCCTTCCAAGTAAATCCTTCGTATCCTCCCACTGTTGAAGAATCTTCTTTAAGTCTTTCACCTCCTACACCAACAATGAATATGGTTGGACTTACCCAAAACCTAACCAAAATGCAAAAGATCCTTGCTGCTAGATATGCACCTCTTAATATACCTAATCCCCCTTCAACTATGCCTACTGGAGATTACCAAAAGTACATGCCTAAGTTCACTGGAGAGGGAGATGTCATTGCAGAAGAGCATATAGAAGCTTTTTATAGCTATGCAGAAAACTTAAATACTGAAGAAGAGGATGTTTGGACTAGGGTTTTTTTTCTAAGTTTGGATGGTCATGCTAGAAAATGGTTTAAAGAGCTACCTGCTGGGTCAGTAGCTGGTATTGAAGAATTAGATGATATATTTTTTAAACATTGGCGAGATAGGAGATATTTCCTTTACTACATTACAAAGTTTGGCAATTTGAAAAAGGAGAATGGAGAGTCAGTCTCAGATTTTACCAAAAGGTTTAATAGGATGTATAGCAAGATCCCTGTTGAGATTAAACCTACTGATACTTCAACTAAAATTACTTATGCAAATTCCTTTGACTCAAAATTCTGTTTACTGTTGAGAGAAAGAAGACCTGCTACTTTTTCTCTGATGCAAGATGTAGCTTTAGAGGTTGAGTCAAACATTTTAGCTGCTGACAAATTGAAAGGGAAAGTTGATAGAAGAAAACATAAAGAAGAGATTTCTTCCTCATCACATTCAAACCCAAATATTGACAAGATGACAAATATGCGCAAAACCTTGACTTCATTAATGTCCAAATTGAAAATTGAATCTAAACAACCTGCTAAAGGTAAAGGTCCTTATTAGTTTGCTCCCAGAAATCCTAATCAAAACAATTTTAGAAGTAATAATCAATAAGTACAGATTCTACAGAGAGATAAAAATACTATTGATGATCAGAAAATTAAAGCTCCCTTTCAAAATACTGTAATGGATGAAGAAGATGATGATTTTCAAGAAGAGGAAGAAGATAACATTCACTGTGTTGGAGATGATGCAGATAAATCTTATTTGACCCAAAGTGACTATGAATAAGCTCTCATTAATTGATCTAAAAATGAAGAAGACTTGAAATCTTGAAATTATTTGCAAGTAAATTTTATGTGTTAAAAGCAAATGGATCAACTTTGCGACACATTAATTAAAGGATTACTCATGCAAGATACAAATAAACAACAGCATAATCAATGAACATAAGCACATAAACACAACAATTGATAAAGGAGTTCACCCCTCTCTTGGGCTACATCTCCTGGTCCAGCTTCCAATGGATCATTATTATTAATTGCTCAAAGTGATAAAAAAACGTGCTTTACAATGCTCAAACTGGCCAACAGACTGCTCCAATGGCTTCAGAGCATCCAAAAACCCCTATTTGGGCTTTTTCAGCACCTCGTTTGGCCAAAAAACGAAGAAGTTAGGCCTCCTGGAAGTCCCCCCTTCAAGCTTGTTGTCTCTGCATCTACAAAACACACCCTTGTTCATGCAACCTAGAACACATGCAATTTAAAGCGTGAAAACCCAACACCGGGCGCAACCGCGCCAATGGTGTGAACTGTAGGACGATTATGGGCGTGCCAGCCCCTAACCGCCTAACACTCGAGCACATGGTCACCATCGGACCTCAGGCTAGTGCAAAAGAGGGCTCCGTTTTCCAAACGAATGGAACAATGACAAATGGCGGGTCATTGTAACTGTTTAAACCAAATAAAACTCCGTGCGCATTCCCGTGTAGCAAATGGTCATATTATTACAACACATGAAACCGGGGCTAACCGCTACACGCGCTCCAGCTATTACATTGGTCATATGGCATATACAGTATGCGACCATAGGCTTCGTTATATATATATATATATATATATATATATATATATATATGCATGCATTTACACATGCAATGGTCACATGGTTCTTGTAATATAACCGCGGGTCGGGGCTAAGCCCCGGTCCGACCCCCCCGCCATACACAACATAACACGAACTTAAATATTTAAAAGCCCACATACATAACAAGAAATACCGTGTGGGATAGTGGTATCCCACACTCTACCAAAGCGTATAGCCATAGGGGAGGTCCGAGGTTCGACCCCCACGGACTCCATACAATTTTAACAACAACCAAAAACCAATATCGGGGTGCCACGTGGTAGCCCATGACTGGGCCACGTGGCACCTTACCATTGATCAAATTGATGCCATGTGTCGCATTCTGATTCGACCACACCTGCCAATCAGAATATGCCACATCACCTCTGCCATGTCAGTGTATGGACTCTGCCACATCAACCTGTACGGACTACACAGTCAGTGTCCTTTTTTTGCATGTTTGACATTCCAAACAGATTGCGATATCTCTCGCTCCCGATGTCCGTTTGAGACGAAACGAGTTGCGTTGGGTTTGTAATGACGAGGCCTACGCTCTCATTCGATTTGAAGTGATTCCAAGCACTTTGAATTTTTGAGCAAAATTTGATCCCCTAATCATTAATGATCAGGTAAATTAGAATTTTAGTGAGAAGACTATTTTTTCAAACTGATAATCAAAATGGCTACAACTTGAGATCAAAATCCAATTCTGGAAAACAAGATACCCAAGCTCCTCCTAAGAAGATTGTTGCACCTGCAAAACAATAAACAAAGAAAGATCAGATTCCAAAAAATGATCAGACTATGTTGAAAGCTCCTGCAAATGACGTAAGGAACTCTGATAAATTTCCTTACTCTTTCAATTTTGAATATGAAATTCAAAAGATTAAGATTCACATACCCTTGACTAAATTGATGAAGAATGAATCTTTTAAAAAAGACATCCTCAAGACTCTTGAACCTAAATCTACCTCTGTCTCTACTGATTTTATAAACCTACAAGATGATAAACCAATTGTGGTTCTAGGTCCTATGATAGAAGACATAGATGATAGCTCTCCACCATTCTATATATCTCTGAACATTCATGAAAAGATCCTTCATAATTTCCTATTATACTCTGGAGCTTCTCACACCTAATGCCTAAAGCTGTTATGGATGAATTAGGATTGGAAATCACCAAGACATACCATGATCTCTTTTCATTTGATTCAAGAAAAGTAAAATGTCTAGGATTGATCAAAGACTTAGCAGCCACATCAACTCAGTTACCTATGAAAACCATGGTTATGGACATTGTTGTAGTAGAGATACCACCAAAGTTTGGAACTTTATTATCTAGATCATGGATGAAGAGGTTAGGAGGTACTTTGTAGATGGACCTTTCTTATGCCATTGTCCTTGTTTTTGGAGGAGAGAATAGAAGACTATACAGAGAATCACAATTAGCATATATCATTATTGATGAGAAAAATCCCACTAATCATCTTATCTATTCAGTTGACACAGATCTTGGATCTTGTATTCTGCAAATTGATGATTCATAGTCACCTTCATTGCTACTTAAAGAACATATTGTACAATCCACAGAAGTTGGGGAAAATGATGTTTGGAACATGTTTTTTGATGGGGCATGTGCTAAAGAATCTACACGGGCATGGGTTGTTTTTATTTCACCATCAAAGGAAACCACTCATTTATCTTTCAATCTTGATTTCAAGGTGACTAATAATATTGTTGAATATGAGAATTTTCTTTTGGGGTTGAATGCTGCAAAGGAGATGAAAATTCAGAGACTACAAGCATATGGAGATGTTGATCTGATTATTCAACAGTTAAATAAATATTTCCAAGAAAAGCATGTAAGGTTGAAGGCATACATAGATGAAGTTCTAAGGTTGATTGATGCATTTGTTGAGTTCAAAATGTCATGCATTCCCAGAGCTATGAATCAGTTGACTGATTCTCTTGTTGTTTCAGCCAGCACATTCATTCCTCCATTGCCTCCTAGACTAAATTATGAAATTCAGGTTAAGTACAGACCATCCTTACCTGATAATTTCAAATTATGGAAGGTCTTTGAAGATGATGAAGAACTCAGTAGATTCCTTGGGGTTGTAGATGAATATTCAGATTTGCAAATTGACTAGGAGAATGAAAATGATGAAAAAGTTCAGAAGCTGAATTTCAAAAACAAAATTGGGTCTCATGATATTATACAACTTCCTACAAATCATATTCCTAAAGGCTTGGTCCCACTTGAGAAATTGTTTGATCATAATGGTGTGGCAGTGAAGCTTGAAAATAAAGAAGAAGAATTTGAGGTGTTCAAGTTTAATGTATCAAATGAAGAAAATTCAAAATATGTAAATCTGGCCTCTCACTTATCAGATCAACAAAAATCTGATTATGGAGACTTATTGAAGGAATTTTCTGATGTTTTTGCATGGGAATACAATGATATCAAGACCTATAATACTCAGATTATAGAACAAAAAATTCCTTTGAATAAAGATACAAAACCTTTTAAACAAAAATTGAGATTATTCAGCCCACTGTTGTTGCCCACCATGGAAAAGGAGATAAAGAAATTGCTAAAGGCTAAAATTATCATTCCATTAAGATACTCAGAATGGATTGCTAATTTAGTTCTAGTCAGAAAGAAGAATGGTGAAATTAGACTTTGTGTCGATTTCAAAAACCTAAATAAATGTTCAAGAAAAGATAAGTATCCATTACCCAAAATGGATCATATTTTGCAGAGAGTTTCAGGAGCAAGTGCCATGTCATTCATTGATGGTTTCTCAGGGTACAATCAAATTTCAGTTTATCCGGAAGACATAGAAAATACTGCTTTTACAACACCTTGGGGAACATTTATGTATGCCAAGATGCCATTTGGTTTGATTAATGTAGGGGCCACATTTCAAAGGGCCATGAATATTGCTTTTATAGGTGAAAAGGACAATTTTTTGCTGATTTATTTGGATGATATCACCGTTTTCTTTCACAATCATGAGGATCATGTGCAACATTTGAGGAATACTTTCCTAAAGTGTAGAAGGTATGGTGTTTCTTTGAATCCCAAAAAATCACTTTTTTCATTAAAAGAAGGTAAGCCTCTTGGACACATAGTTTCTGCTAAAGGTGTTAAGATAGATCCTGCAAGGTTGGAAGTAATACAAAAATTGTCCATTCCAAGATCCAAGAAATATATTCAATCTTTCCTAGGAACAATAAATTTTATCAAAAGATTCATTGCAAATTTTGCAGAGCTCACCAAACACATCACTTGGATGTTGAAAAAATATTCAGAATTCAAATGGACGGAGGAGGCAAGGAATTCATTTGACAGTACCAAGAAGGCTATTCTGAAAGCTCCAGTCTTAATTAGCCCTGATTATTGCAAAGATTTCTATATTTTTTCTTTTGCATCTAATGATACTATTGCAACAGTTTTATTATAGAAGAATAAAGATGGACATGAACAACCAATAACATTTTTCAGCAAGGTGTTAAGAGATGCAAAAATCAAGTATGATCCTATTGAGAAACAAGCTTATGCATTGATTAAATCTTTAAAGACTTTAAGAATTTACATATTGCAGGCCAAGGTGATAGCATATGTTCCTTCCATCTCTGTAAAGGATGTTCTCATTCAACCTGATATTGATGGAAAGAGAAGTAAGTGGATTGCCAAGATGATTGAATTTGATATTGAAATCAAACCCATCAAACTAGTCAGAGGTCAAGGACTAGAAAAGTTGCTTGCATAGGATAATTGCAAAGTACTAGGGATAAATTTTGTTGGCATAAATGTAGAGAGTATGCAATATGAGATTTCAGCAGAGAAGCACATTCATAACCTACAAGTATCTCCCCATTTGGCTGACTGTGATTGGTACAACACAATAATTTATTTCTTACAAAACCTTTCAGCTCCTCCAGAGATGAGCAAAACATAGGTGAGAGCCCTAAAACTCAAAGCAATTAAATTCTGCATTAATGATAAAATGCTCTTTTGGAAGGGTCCCTCTGGTTTACTTTTGAGATGCATAAATGAAGAAGAGTCAGTTCAGATCATGGCATAATTTCATAGTAGTGAGTGTGGTGGCCATCACTATTGGAAAACAACTGCCCACAAAATTCTAAGAGAAATTTATTATTGGCCTTTCTTGTTTTCTGATGTATGTGCTTGTGTTAAGAAATGTGATAAATGTCAAAGGTTTGCTGGAAAGCAACAATTGAAATCTCTTCCTCTGAAGCCTGTTGTGGTCACAGGCCCATTCCAACAATGGGGGTTGGGTTTTATAGGAGAGATACATCCACCATCTAGTAATCAACACAAATGGATTTTAGTTACCACTGATTATTTTACAAAATGGATTGAAGCTATTCCTGTTAGGAATGCTAACCATACTGTGATTATAAATATTTTATATGATCACATTTTTTCTAGATTTGGCTGCCCGAAAAGATTGGTTACAGATAATGCTGCTACTTTTAATGACAAATCCTTGGTGAAATTGTGTGAAGACATGGACATTCAACTGGTACACTCTACATCATACTATCCTCAAGGCAATGACCTTGCTGAATCATCCAACAAAAGTCTAGTGAGGATAATAAAAAAATTGTTGGAGCAAAATCAAAGGAGCTGGGATTCAAAACTAAAGTTTGCATTGTGGGCTGATAGGGTGACTAACAAAAAATCAATTGGCACATCTCCTTTCAAACTGGTATATGGCACTGAAGTTGTCTTTCCAATTCATCTTGCATTACCAATAGCTAAATTTTTGCAAGAAGAGGATTATGAACCTAATGACCTTACCAGAAGAATTCTTCATTTGGTGGAGTTGCAACACGTCAAAGAATAGTTGTTGGAGAAAATAGAATTACAACTGAGGAAAATGAAGGAGAGTTTTGACAAGAAGGTGAAGGCAGACATTTTCAAATAGGTGATTTTGTCTTAAAATGGGATGCAACAAGACAAGAGAAAGAAAATCATGGCAAATTTGATGCTATGTGGACATTTCCATTCATCATTTCATCAATACAGCATAACAACACTTTCATTTTGAAAAATTTGGAAGGTGAAGAATTAACAGGTGGCCCATTCAATGGGCGTTTTCTAAAACTTTATTTTTCAAAAGGCTTTTTCAAGCCTTATTTCATTGTAAATATTTACTTGCAGTTTGTCATTTTCAGTTTGTTTGTCAGAATAACTCCATGTCCAATGGAATATTGTAAGTCAAGTATTTTTGAGTCTTAGGTGATAGGAAAGGATATTGAGTCAATAAGGGTTCTTGAAACCTCACAGGGAGGATTTCATCCCCAATAGGAGCCAAAAGTTATCTCCTAGAATAAAATTGTAAATTTTGAGTCTTAGGTGATAGGATGCTCACTATTTGGAAGTGACATTAATAATTTTTGAGTTTGAAGTCTTAAAGATAGGTGTTAGTCTTATTATTCCAAAGAATAATTGAGTCTGCCATTTGAATGTAAGAAAATCCAAGAATTGATTTTTGGTGGCTAACGGTTAAGTTCTAGCATGATGTAAGTCCTCAAAAATTTTCCCTTTCAGTGGCTTAAAAGACAGGTACAAGGCGCACTTAGCCCCCAGAATCACAGAGAAAGATTTTTGGCCAATGCATCTTCTATAGCTTGAAATGGTAAAAGGTACATGTGTCATTATGTTTTGGTAAGCGACTTGAATTGGAAATAACACGTTAACACGAGATAAACCTCCATATTTGGACTTATCATTACCAAAAGATCTAAAAGCCCCGTGTTAAATTTGAAACCCTATCACTTATAACAAATTCCCTCATCATCATTGCATTCATCATAAATTCTATCAGATATCTGTCACCATCAAGTTCATTGTAATCATTACAATTTAAACCTTTCGACATAAGATCTCCTATAAGGGTTTGGCTTTCTACCATTTGAACACATGTAGATCTTTCCTCTGCCTAATATCAGTATTCTCCTTCATAGGTGTGAGTCTCCCCTTTCAGATTTATTTTGTTGTTGATTACAGTTACTAATAGCATTTGCAGATGGGTCAAGGAGGTGCTCCCCTTAGGAAAGAGTTGGATGATGTTAAGTATCTGGAATCTCATCCATAAATCTGTTAGATGTTTACATATGCAGGTTTTTTCAGATACATTCATAAATTGCAGGGATACCATCAAGGAGTGACAAAAGCTTTTTCCAGGACTTATGATGGATGCAAAGTGACAATTGGACCACTGGAGATGCAAATTGATGAAGCCAGCATTGCAACTGCTACAGAGATGTCAGGAGAAGGAGAAAAATGGTTTAAAACAACCACCACTAAGAATATTGAGTTCATACCCTATCTTAAACCTCAGTTTCAAGACATCATCTGGAAGAAAGATATCCCAACATCTCATCTGGACAAGAAATGGCAAGAATTGCTTAAATCCATATAGGTTTATGTCACCTGTGAGGGAAGGTATGACAGAGTAATGCTCTACCATTTTAGACTGATGGATCACTTCATAGGAAAGAATCCTATGAACCTGACATATTACCTTCACAAAAGTCTTACCAAAATGTCTCACAAGGTCCAGGTTGAACCACATAAGATCAAGAACACATTGTTCCACTTTGGCCTTATAAAATTGATAGTTTTGGAAGAGCTCAGGAGAAGGGGAAAGACCTGGGAGCATTTTCTCTTTTGGGGAGGATTTGAGCTGGAAAATCATCCAGAAAATAAGAAAAAGACATCCAAAAAGAAGTTATTGACACCTCATAACAACTCAAGAAGAAGGAGGGCCATTACTTCAATGCAAGCAGAGGAACCAATATCTACATCCAAGCATAAAAAGGGAAAGAAGAAATTGGTTTTCAGTGAAGTAGTAGAGCAAGGTAATATCAAACAAACAAATATTTTGAATTTGCCTTACTCAGATTCTGAGTCTGAACCTATGGCAAAAGAAACTTCAGTGTATGAAGACATGGAGCCAGTCTTGAATAATGCAGAACAGACAGAAGTATTTCCCAGCCTTGATAAAGGTGAATCATCCACCAAGAAGAAAGTAAGCAAATCAGTCAAGATTCATAAATTGAAAGACAAAATTGCAGAGTATGAAGTGTTAGAAATAGTTTTAAAATCTAGGTATGAGACCTTAGCCCAAAATGCTGCAGAGACCAAAGATGCCTTTGAAAGATTGGCACTCATTCATGTGAAGGAGAAAATAAAGAGGAAAAAGGTAATCCAACAGAATTATAAACTTTCTAAGAGGGCTAGGTTTCTGAGCTTTAAAATCAAATTGCTTACTACTAAACCTACTACTCGTTCAAACCTCGAAGTCTTAGCTGAAGTGGCTGAGAATTTACATGCAGGTTCATCAAAGTAGACAGAGTCAGCTTTAGATTTTGAAGGTTTTGTTTTTTGTCAAAACCTGCACTTTCGACGGCTTAAACAATTTTCAAAGGTGAAATAAGCCACCGAATCCCAAAACTTTTGGTGGCTAATTCCACCTGTCCCAGGCCAGCAAGTCGTCGAAAATGCAGAAACAGGGGAAAAATGAATTTTGAGATCGAGGCATGAATTTTGCAGACAAGTGACCAAAGGAGGTTATTAATATAATTATCTATATTAGTTTTATCGGAGTTTGCCATATATCCTCAAAGGTTTTTGACAGATATGAAGGAAAATGGGTTTAAGGTTATCCTATTTTGATTGTAGATCAACAAAGGGTGTTGAAGCGGGTATCCAACTACCTCATCACCACCTTGAAGACCTCTACAGGTGTCAAGAATGTGAAGACTGAAGATCATTAAATTTTTTGGAAGGGATCAAGATCCAAATTTTATGTAAAGTTGTTGTATTAATTTCTATTATTAGTATATTAGATCCATTCCTATAGGATCTAAAACTGTTTTGTAAAGGCTATAAAGCCTGTCACTTTTGAAGTAGTAAGGGTTCGACCTTGGGGACTTTTTCACACTCTGTACTTAAGCTTCTCATTTGCAGATCAATTAATACAAGCTTCTTTTGCAATTACCTATTCAGATTTACATTTTCCTGTCTATTCTATATTTGCACATGGATGTTTAATTCATGTTTATTCTGTTTGTCTAAAGCCTGATAGTTGTCATCCTATATTGTCTTTGATGAGTTGAATTTCAAATACAATTTACTCATTGTGACTGGTGTATCTTTATGTGTGAGTCTGCTATCATAGTAAGAATTGTCCATACATTCACTTATTTGCAAACCCTCTGAATAATGATAGTTAAAAGCCTTGTCATCTGGTTATGTTTATGCATGTCTTGAGAGAGCAGGTCTGATTTAGTCATCTCACTTGATCCAATTGAGAAAATAATTAAGAAAATAGTTAAGTTACCAGGCTTCTTTGAGCTACAAAGAGAAGGACACCTTGAGTGATAACACAATGTACTATCTATTCGACAACACATGTATTCCAACAGAGGACGAACACCTTCAGTAACCACTCACATAACCAGATCAAAGATCAACAAACCGATGTTTTCATGTGGTAAAACCCCTATGGGGAAACATCCACGGCCCCAGCCAACGCGGCCACTTGGAGCAATTTATTAATGCAAAGAAAAATATTACAGAGAGATTTTACAATAGAATTTCTCACAATCGATCATCGACAAATGACCCTCCATGCCCTTTAAATAGAGATCATGGACCAATCGGGTGTTAAGCCATAGATCAATGGTCGTTAAGATCGAGGAGAGTATGAACCATCAGATCACTCTATGTCGGGAACATATCGTGATCGTTGGATTTCCTAACTACAAATGCATACTAATGCACACTAAAGAAACACACTAGAAAACACACTTTTACCTAACGACACAATAGACCAATTAGATCTTAACTAACTCCTAAGTGTCTAAATATACTAACATCCCCCCTTAAGAACAACTTGGGATAGGATTGAAGGATTTACAATAGTGACACAATAGGAGAAGGAAGGAGGCATTAGAGTGTATCCCCCCTTAATGACAACTTCCTGAACTCCTAACATAGATCGAAGTTTGGAAA